>JALIZF010001433.1:0-302059 GCA_029948255.1 Telmatactis stephensoni
CTATGTGCTATAACAACTAAATCTTAGTCAAGAGTATATGGTCCTTTGGGATCTCATGGATCACTGAAATGATTCTGTTTGTTTAGATCCAGGTCAAGTATTAATGACAGACCAGGAGTGGTGTAATCCACTGTGTATTGCAGCAGTACTTAAAATGTACTTACAAGAGCTTCCATCTTGTCTGTTTACGGAGGATAGATATGATGATTTCATTCACATTGGTAAAAGTAAGTACAATAAACTCTTCAATTATTTTTCCTTTGCATTCTGTGTTTACCAGAGATTTTGTGTACCTATCAATATAAGTCCCATGGAGTGGTGATGCAGTGGATGGGAATAATATGATAGCAGACATGTGGCCATGGGTTGAACATTTGATCACAAAGATACCGTCCCCAGGGGTGGGTTATTTCATTTGGTTGTTTGGTTTGACTCAGTGGTAAAGTTTTAGGTGGCTAAGTAAGATTTTTGTTGGAAATGTTGATAATTCAAAGCTGCAATGGTTTTGAAAATGGGAGGAATAATGATTTTGTATTCTACTGTTTTAAGCATTCATCTATTAGTAATCATTCTCAGCATGAAAAAAAATTAGATATTTAATAGTTTAGTTTACACGCAAACTGGGGTAAGTGGGTCAGTTTTGAGGTGTTTTGTTATGTTCATATTTTTAATATGTTCATATATTTAATATTTCAAAAATACAAAACATACATCATATTATTTTTGAGGTTTTTTAATAATAGACTTACTTGTCTAACATGTTACTATTCCTAACCAATTCAAGACCTGTGACAAGAAGATTCTTTGTCCTCTCACATGGAAATTTGTGGAACAAAGTTCTTATTCCCAGAGGTTTTGAATTGGTAGAATGTACACAGTAGTTTATACAATGGTTTCGAGTGGCATACCGTGGAATATCCCACACGTCACTTGTGTTTTCTAGTATACGCACGAGCCTTTAGGCGAGTGTATATACAAAGAAAATACAAGTGACGAGTGGGATATCCACAGTATGCCACGAGAAACTATTGTATAACTATTTTATCCCACGTCAAAAAAATTACAGCAAATTGATGCAATGTAATATCATGGGAAGGATCAGTTGAATACCGTCGAATATACAATGGCTTTCCTGCTTTCTGATTGGCTGTATTTTTTCTGGTGTGGGATAAATAGCAACACATTAGCCGATTTGGTCTATTGATAACTTTGTTCCCTGGGTATGGTAATTTTGTGTCATTTGATTGATCCAACTGCACCCCAGTATTCATCTAATGAATTTAAACAAAATTCAATGAAAAAACTCTCCAATCACTGCCCTAGTTCCTCCCCCCCCCCCCCCACTTGACTTACATTGATAGATACATAAAACGTCAGGCTGAGCACCAAATTGGAAGTAACTGGTATGTGCAAATTGGCATGTTAAACTGAAGAAAATAAGCCTTTCATGATACTAGTAAAAGTAGCTAGTGAATGTAGCTATGAAACATTTATTAGTAGTGGCCCAAAAACCATCATGGTGGTTTCTGTAAAACACTGAACACTACACAGCCTGTATATGTTTGTCAGGTATTTATAGTCTGTTACTAAGAACTACATTACTTATTACATGATGTAATTTTCCCTATCAGGAATTGGCAATGAAAGCATAGATGATCTCATAAGATTAATAGAGGATTTACCTCATCATAATAGCTCTGTAATAATATACCTCATGGAACATCTATTCAAGTAAGTTTTATGAAGACAAACAGATAGATTGATACATTGGAGAAAGCATGCTTGGATACTTAATTATTAATTTTGTTTATTGTTTGCAGAGTATCTCAGTATAAACAGTACAATAAAATGTCATCTCTAGAGTTAGCCAGAGTGTTTGCACACATTTTGCTTAGACCAAGAAAGCAAGATAAAATGTAAGAACCAATATTATAAGAATTTATTGATTTCTCTTGGTTTCTATTAACTTTAGCTTGAGTCTTTACAGCCATACTAATTCACATTTTCAAGGCTGAGTTGGGCAATGGAAACAGACACAGAAGCATCAGATCCATACTCAGTAATGCACTGCTTATTGTCTTCTGTCATGCAACACTGAGTCTGCATATTATGTTGCTTTTGTTTCTGCTTCAATCATTTGTGAAAACCTGGCCTAACAGCAAAGCATACTACCGACACATCAAACAAACTCAGTTCACTTATGAATCAGCCCCAGCCCTGAATTGACAACACTCTCACTGCTTGACCAACCATGCCATGGCTTGCTGTATCAAGAGTGTATAACCAAGAGACTGAAACAAGCATCACATGATGTATACTGATGGATTGCCACACATATACACACATTATAAAGGTGCATCTGTTTCTCCTGGTTATGCTCTGGCTGTATATTTTGATGTATCAGATTTAAGAACTTGTCTGTAGCTAAAGTTTGTAAATACAACCATTTTTGGATGTATTACAGCACTACAAAATTGATTAGTATTAGTATTAGTATAGTATTAGTATAGTACTACAATTCCTATTTAACAATTATTCCACGAAATCGAGTCGTACATGAGCTCATAGCCAACGAGGTGCACAGCGCCGAGTCGACTATTAGCCATGGACGACGAGATTGAGTGGAATAATTGTTTTATTATATCCACATCCACTGATTGTGAGAAATAACAGAATTTAATTATTTTCAAGTTTAAAAAATATTAATGAAAAAATAATTGTTAAAGATTACTTCCGGTTTTCGAGGACGTGACAAATCGCACAAAACAGTAATCAAGCATAAAATAGTTTCAACTGCAAGCAGCTATTTAACTCAGTTTTGGACATCTCGGTGATATATTTGTCAAATTTATATGAGCTTTGGAACCAGTCTACAATAAAAAAGGTTGCAAAAGATCACAAAAAGTGTTTATAATTAGCCGGCATGAGGACTGTAAACAAACCGCCAAATAGCGACAGAGACAGTAGATTTTGGGTAAAAATCTGTATTAATAATCATTGAAAAATAAAAAAATGTACTTCTTACCATCAAATATTTTCATTCCAAACTTTATTGCTTTTTTGTTTTTTGTTTTGGAGTTTTGTTTTCTAGTAAAGATTTTATTTCGTCCCGAGTTAGTTCGGCAAAACAATCCGCCATTTTGATTTTCTCTACTCACGGGATATGAGCTGATAGCCTAGTAGTAGAGGAACCAATCAGAGCACGCAATTGCTCATATCCAGTGGATGTGGATATAGTAATAAATAATATTCTTTGTCCTTTCACAGTAAGATGTCTGTAAATCATGATTTTCAAATTCAAGTTGTTGATGTACTAATAAGCCAAGGCCCATGGTCTATATGCCCGCCTACTGTAGATGAACAGTTACCAAGTGTACCTCCCCCTGGTAAATGGTTGTTTGTCTGTCTATCCATCTGTAATTGCCTGCCTCTGTCTGCCCATCTTTCTGTCTGTCTGCCTGTCCATTCCATCTGCCTGTCTGCCTGTCCATCTGTCTGTCTTTCCATCTGACAACTGTTTGCAAAGTGAAGATTAGGCTTGCTGCAAACTGACCACTTTCTAGAGCATTTTTCATATGAGTGTGAAATGTACCATGGCATGCTGTGAGCATGTCAGTGCTGCGTTGTCTATAAAAATATTACCATTTCTTGCTGTAATGTTGCCAAGAGTGTACCATTTTCACAATCAAAGTGCTCTACACAACTGAAGTAAACATGTAATAAGCAACAAAATAGTGAGGGGTCAATGTGTCATCCCCTTTTTAAAAGCCAGTGTGAGTGCTTTTAGAAGATGAAACTACATGCTTTAGTCAGTCATGCTATAAAATCAGGGAATTAAACTCAGAACATTTTGCTTTCAGTTCCACAGAGACCTGCACGAAAGTCTACATATGATAAGCCAAGACCCCCACCACCCCCACTACCACCTGAACCAGAACCATCAAATGAGCATTTGAAGGATCAAGTTTGGTATTGGGGACAAACTAGCAAGTATGTAAAATGTTTAACACTATAGGTTAAGTTGTTAAAGTGAAAAGGACTCAGGGATAATGGAAACAAAAAGATTTGCCTATTTGCTACATTGTAGCAATGGTGACTGGTTATGTTGTCGTGCTTATTTAATTCCAACTCTTCTTGTGACAGATCTGCAATGTAAGATTAGCTACGCTAAATTGGTTATCATCATTAAATAAAGTTTATTAATATTATTATTGTTATTATGGATAATTATTTTGATGAAAGTCTATGTTTTCTGTGCTTTTTAGAGAGACAGTCCAGGATCGCATGAAGGAGGCAGAAGATGGTACCTTTATTGTTAGGGATTCAAAAAGGAACCCTGGAGAGTATACACTAACCCTAAGGTATATACGGTCATTGTTATACTTTTGAGGTATTTTTGCTGCAAAGGCTTAATATGTGTTCAACAAATCTGAATGAACATTGAGAGCTGCTGCATACATTTGCATACTAGCTGTATACTCTGAAGCATGAGAAACACTGGCCTTGCCCATGAAAACGGCCAAAGTGACTTTTTGAATAATTTGTCTCAAGTGGAAGTTTTCTTAAATGATCTAAAAATAATGGTATTGCTGGACTTATGGTAACATATCTCTGGACATCAACCAAAAGGAAACACTGACAAAAACACTAGGGCTGGCACTTCAAGAGAACACTGTTGCTCATTATCACCATCAGTGATATTTATTTACCATCCTCAAATTCAAATTCAAATTTACTTTATTCCACATAATGATAATGATAATGACAATGACAATGACAATGACAATGACAATGACAATGACAATGACAATGACAATGACAATGACAATGACAATGACAATGACAATGACAATGACAATAACAATGGCAATGACAATGACAATGACAATGACAATGACAATGACAATGGCAATGACAATGACAATGACAATGACAATGACAATGACAATGACAATGACAATGACAATAACAATGGCAATGACAATGACAATGACAATGACAATGATAATGATAATGATAATGATATTGATAATGATAATAATAATGACAATAATAATTTATGTGTACAAGCCAAAGTAGCAGAAGCTTTCAAATTGCTTCCTATTCTGCGCATGGTATATCAAATTGGCTGCTATCCTCATACAGCATGAAATATTCATGATGCATCAGCCCAAGTGTCCACAATTCAAGTCATGTGGGCCTTGAAACCAAGGCTAGAATAACAAACTTTATTATACAAGTGGGTAGTGCTTTGAAGCCAAAGGAAATTGAGGAGTAAACAGCATGTCACTGATCAATTTTCAGTACTTGGGAATTGTTTCCAAATACAGTAAAAGAGTAAATATGCACATTACTTCTAACTGTATTTGTAGATATGATTTCTAGTTTACTTACAACCATCAATCAATCACCACAACTGTGTTTTATTTGCAGGAAAGGAGGATCTAGTAAATTAATCCGTATCATATATCAAAATGGCAAATATGGTTTCTCTGAGCCACTGACCTTTGATTCTGTTGTGGATTTGATAAATTACTACCGTGACAGATCCTTGGCTCAGTACAATGCTAAGCTAGATGTAAGGCTGACACATCCACTACCTAAGTATGAGCAGGTAAGTTACCATGACAACAACAGCAAATTGATGAATGCATGAATGGATGATTGAATGAATGACTAATGAAGGAATGGATGAATGAATGAATAAATGAATGTTCATTTAAGTTTCCAATGTCTTTTAGCGCTTTTGCAATAATTGGGTTACATTGTACTCACAAACGCACTACCACTACATACAAATATTTGTTTTGATTGAGGGAGGAAAACAGGAAGACCCTGAGAAAACACGTGATGCCCTGTCCAGGAATTTAAGTTCCTGGGACCAAAGAGGTTACAGAGTGGCATTCTTGTCACTTGACCGCCCTAGCTTCCCCTTGCTTCTAACTTCTAAAGTGCGAAAATGATTTACTCTTTGCTTTAGGCAAGAAACTGTCAGTTCACTTTAGCCAGTCAAATCTGTGGTAGCAAGACATCCAAGTGTGACTCATGATATAACTAATCAATTACTAAGAACGATTTACCATGATATTTTTTTATTTATATAAAGGAATCGGAATCAGAGGATGTGATTGTAGAGCACCTTGAAAAACTATATCATAATCTTGAGAGTAAATCTAATAAATATGAAGACCTTCACAATAAATACGAAGAACTTACAGAGGTATTTGTTGATTTAATTATGGTTTTTACTGGCAACGCAATCATAAGCAGCATACACTCAGAATTATGTAATGCTCAGCTTATGATGATGATGATGATGATGAACTTTCCATGTATCTCAGTGAGTCGAAACACTGATAGAGTGGAGGAGGAGGACCATCTCTCATCCCCTTAAAGATCAGTTTGGATATAAATAGATATTAAGGTATTTTTTTAATAAGTAATCATTGTTACATTGCTTACTTTGCAGACCAACAAAGAACTTCAACTCGTTAAAGAAGCTCAAGAGACAGTTGTATCCGTTATTAAAGAACAAATACAAATCCATGAATCATTTCAGAAGGATGCTCCACCCCAGTCACGGACAGTGTAAGTAGAGCTGCCTACTACAACCCTCCTTAAGGACTGCCTCTCTTTCTCGTCCTCAAGAGCTCATTTTCATCCTCAGACACTGAAACCTTATGTGGACAATATAACAAATGTGATATAATTAATGGGTTGCGGGAGTGCACACCCCTTCTGAGATGACGTTGGGCCCTTCTTAGTTTCTTCTCAGTACTTTTCCAACATCATCCTCAGGATTCTGAGGACGGATTCCTATTTCTATAACGCCGCGTCCACTCCTGAAGGAATGTAATGTTCCCTAGGTTACAATGTCTACTTTTGGATAATTGTGCTAGTCGACGACCGAGGTCAATTTTCAATGAAATTTGAAATGTTGTCTTGAAACCTTTTTCAGCCTGAGGCAAAACTTTGAAATGTTAAAACATCGTTTGAATGACGCCCAATGTGAACTATTAGAAGCAGAGCGTGAGTTGTCCAACACTGCTGAAATGAGTCGTGAAACGGACCAAGAAATGAACACGTTACGTGCACAGATAATTGAACTACAAACACAAAAGCAAAATTACATGGAGTAAGTATCGTGTTTACTCGCTTACCCGTCGACTTCCTGGGAGACCAGCGTTCAGCTGAAGGAACTACCGACGCTAAATATTAGTGCTGTACCTTAAAGTGCCGCTGCGTTTATCAAACTTTTGGTTTTATCTTTAATCTCAATTTGTAACTGATATATATGGTTAACAGGAGGGCAGTAGGAGGGAAACTAAATTTCCATACTAAGACTACCCATCCAATGTGGCGTTTGTTAAAAATCAGAATATTCATAATTGATTGAATACGTTGTACCGGCGTTTATTCGAGGGAGCGCTGAGTTTAGCTCTCAAACGCGGCGCTTAAACAAGTAAATACGATATGTGGCTTCGCTAGATTCGTTTCCCGACATTAATTCTTGCCATTTTAAAGTGTACTCAGCTGTTCTAATAACAACTTGGTGAGAGTCCAAATAATTAACACTTTTTTACCTGTGCAGTATTCTAGTAAATGAGAAGGGATATACACAAGATGAAGTCAAAGAGATTGTCAATGAAGGGTAAGTGTTTATTAATACGTAGATATATACTCGTTGTACGTGAGTATGATACGTATGCAATACGTAACCATTTGATTACATAAATACCCGTACAATACGTAACAATACGTATGGCCAGTATGTATGCATACGCTACGTAACCATGGCCATCATATGCGAAACGTAACCATGCTATTACTCTATACGTCATACGCATGTACAATACGTAGCAATACGTCTGGCCAATAGAGTACATTTCATATGACTGTGAAAACGACACCGCACGGTTACGGCACGTTTGCGGCACGAATTTCGAATGTTAGACATTACGGCACTGACACATCCACGGCAACCGCACAGTCCGTTTCACACTCATACGAAATCTGCTTTATATAATAAGTATACAAACGCTACGTAATCCGAAACCATACGCATCGCCGATACGTAATCAGAACGCACATGCTGTGATTACGGAATAATTATGTATATAGTACATAACCATACGCACCATCCTTACGTAACCAATACGCCCATAAGTAACAGTAGTCATTGCAGACGTAAATCTACAACAGCAACAGCAGCTTTGTTTATTACCAGAACAGTTCAGTTTGCATATAGTACATGGTGCATATTTGCTTGAGATTTAACGGTAAACGTTACTCAGAAAATCTTTGTGCTGTATTTCTAGTATCCGACAGGGATGTATTTATCAAGTTCCCGACATTGATCTGAGTGAAAAGAATTGGAGATTTGGTATGATTGACCGGTAGGCATTATATTTTCTCTTTTATGATTTATTTAACAAATGCATTCCATTCTCTCGTGCGTGTACTCTAATAGATGCACGATTACGTCAATGCCACGAGATGAAGTCTATATTCATCGAAGGATTTCAACCAATAAGAGCGCGCGAAAAAATTCAATGACGTCATCTATGTGTCTGTACTGTAATTACACACGATTCTAGACCAGTTAGGGCATCGTAATATAGCAATTATTATATAAATTTGTTTGGTTCTTTCAGGGATGAAGCAGTAGAAATGCTCAAAGATTGTCCAGATGGAACATTTTTGATTAGAGACAGTATCAACCATCCTGGAAGCTATTCTGTTACACTATCGTAAGTATTCTGTTATACGTTCGGTAGTTTTCCGTTACCTTATCGGTAGTTTTCCGTTACCTTATCGGTAGTTTTCCGTTACCTTATCGGTAGTTTTCCGTTACCTTATCGGTAGTTTTCCGTTGCCTTATCAGCAGTTTTCCGATACACGTTCGATCATTTCCTGTTGCCTTATCGGTAGTTTTTTGTTACCTATTCGGTAGTTTTCCGTCACGCTATCGGTAATTTTCCGTTACCCAATCGGCTGTGGTCTGTTACGCCACCAAATCGTTTGTTTTCCGTTACCTCATCGTAAATATTTCGCTTGTAGTAAAATAAATAAATAGATAATATATAATCTTCTACAGCAGATCTACATATATATAGTGGCTATTCTTCTGCTGGCACTCACACTACCTCTACATTAAATATTTTGCATACATCGCTCAACTCACATGTTATGTTGATTTTTGCAGAGGGAGGTAAAACCGGAGAACCCGGAGAAAAAACCCTCGTGGCATGGTAGAGAACAACACATCAAACAAATTCAATTCACATTTGTGATCTGATTGCCCGAACCCCCGACTCGAACCCGGACCACAGGGGTGAAAGACCGGTGGTCTCACCACTCGGCCAACCGGCATGCCACCCTATTAGTTCCATCATCCTTCCGAATTGAATATTTGCCTTTATCCTTTATATTTGCCTTAGTTCGTCCCTTTTTCTTCACTAGTAGCTCGTAATCCGTACAACAATCGTGAATTCTTGGACACGTGTCGTTTTTCACAAAAGTATCTCAATACTCGGCGGGTCTTCACAGGTCTGCAACGCATGCCTAACCCGCCGAGTGTACGGCCAAACGATTATCTCCTTTTACTGTATTAGTTAGCCATTATTTGTTGTTTGTTTGCAGATTTGATTTTGTACCTCGTCATATTCATATCGTCAAAGGTCCTCGTGGATATGGTTTTAACAAAGACTATGCTGTGTACCCTACACTAAGAGATCTGGTTGAACATTATCACAATAATACACTACAAAAACACAATCGACATCTCGCTACTAAACTTGTCTATCCTATTCGATTCTTCAAGAAGAACTTGAAACCATTGTCATCATAGATAGTTATATCAATTTATTGGTGTTTTTATGATATGTTAGTTATTGGCTGCTGACATTCTCCAATTCTTTTGGTGGGGGAAAAGAGGGCTAAGCGATGTCAACGGGAAAACCGTCCGCTTCGTCTCTCTTTCCCAAACAAAAGAAGAGGATACTGTTAGTAATGCACAGCCCTGTTTGGTTTGACAAATTCTCTATCCACTGTAGAAATTGATACTACTAATATTAGTCGAGAAGGATTTACCCAACAGATGGAATCATCCATTCTTCATACAATCACATTAGCAATTTATGTGAAAATACTCTACTTAGAACTGAGGACACTTCTACCCTGGGTCCCAGAGCTTTGGCTTGCATAACGTTTCGTGAATTTTTCCGGCGCGTTTCACGTTACCGTTGCCGTCCTCGTCGTCGGTGCTCAAAGTTCCTATTTGGGAAAACACGCTCAACGAAACGTAACGGCAACCAAAGGCACCCAGGGAAGGACACACCCGGCCAAAAACACACAACAAGACTACAACACCGGCTTGGTAATGAATCCTTTCTAAATTTCTTTGTGCTGTCTTCACGGCTTCTTGTGTGTGTGTTTTTACGGGAGATCCATAACGTGAGATATAGAGTAGATTTCGTATGACTATGGAAACAGCACCGCACGGTTACGGTAGGAATTTCGAATGTTTTTATAGTCATCACGGCACTGACACGCTCACGGAACGGCGCGGTCCGTTTCACACTCATACGATATCTGCTGTAGAGTGACTTAGCAAACACGACGCGATGTGAAAGAGGACGGCGCGCGCTGACGCGGTTGTCACGCACGTCCTGTTGTGGCGACGCGTCCTGTTTTCTAAATCATCCTATTGAGAAGTTGAGGTCTCTGTGTGTGTCCAACCTAGTCAATCATCTACATGACCATAGTTATTTTTGTATTTAGCTCTTATAAAGAGAAAAGTTTTGGAATATTATAATTGAAATTTTGAAATATTGCAATATTTTTGATTGTGACTTTCCGAAGGTACGGTGCTTGAGCTTGCATGTCAGCGGATTTCCTTGTGAATTAAAGAAAAGGCATTGGGAGTTTTTTGACATATTTCTTTTTCTATTCATTGTGTTTTTGATATTTCTGTCTGTGGTAGTAGTTGTCGTTGTTTTTATTTCCTTATAAATGTTGATATAAATGCTAGGGCCTGCTGACCTAGAGGAGCGCAGGCTCTGGGTAAGAGATACCATTGCTACATTTGCTGCATACAGTGAACATAGAGTCCCTTATGTAAGGAAAACCACGTGCGCCTTAGTTTAAATGCATCGTCTCTGTTGAAGTGTTGGAAAACAGCGCTAGCTGTTACCTAGCAACTTCTTAAGGTGGCCCGTACCTATTGATTTGTTTGTTGGGCATGAATTTCAATCGCGTCCTTTTACATCAAAACCTTGTCCGATTTCTGAGAAATTTGCAGCCATTTGTCTACAAGCCTTGAAATTTGTACCGGTAATTATTTTTCTGCGAATTAGATCAAGTAATTCGAGATATCAGACGATTTTTAAAAATGGCTTTTTGAGAAAAATTGGTCATAAATCCAAAATTCCAAGGTGAATTTTTTTCCTATTTCGTCAATCAAGTATAAAGGCATAGAGGACTACATACAACATGTATCGTGCCAATTAATGCCTTAGAAGTTGCGATACAAAATTTGTGCTGCCTGTTACGACGCAAAATTATGTAGTCAAAACTACCGCCAAAATCTCAACAAAATTTCAAAAACAGCGAGAACTATATCTGCTGTAAGAAAGATAAATACCTATTGTAACTTGTGAACAAAATATGGAGAGATGAGTAGCTAAACGCCAATGTTATCCTCAAGCAAACTTGGGGAGTAATTTTTGTGACCACGAGGTGAGCGTTGCGAATTTGTATTACTTCGACTTCTACAAATTCTGTCGAATTGTTTTGTGAAATTTTCTTGATATGGGATAGAACAAGATGTTAACATACTGGTTGCCAAGTGTCGTTGTGTTTGCTGCACTAGGTATAATTCAGTAAGCTTCAAAAGTAAGCAACTTCATCGAGTCGACGTTTGAGCTGCCAAGGTAAAGCCCTCAAGGTTTGTTACTTTATTCAAAACAACACCTTACTATCTGTTGCAAAATTCCACACGGGATTTAGACTTAGAAGCAATTGTATTCAGAGAACTACTGTCTTTATTCCCAAAAGTCTGGATCCCGTGCGGAATTTTGCAACAGATAGTAAGGTGTCGTTTTGAATAAATTAACAAACCTTGAGGGCTTTACCTTGGCAGCTCAAACGTCGACTCGATGAAGTTGCTTACTTTTGAAGCTTACTGAATTATACCTAGTGCAGCAAACACAACGACACTTGGCAACCGGTATGTTAACATCTTGTTCTATCCCATATCAAGAAAATTTCACAAAACAATTCGACAGAATTTGTAGAAGTCGAAGTAATACAAATTCGCAACGCTCACCTCGTGGTCACAAAAATTACTCCCCAAGTTTGCTTGAGGATAACATTGGCGTTTAGCTACTCATCTCTCCATATTTTGTTCACAAGTTACAATAGGTATTTATCTTTCTTACAGCAGATATAGTTCTCGCTGTTTTTGAAATTTTGTTGAGATTTTGGCGGTAGTTTTGACTACATAATTTTGCGTCGTAACAGGCAGCACAAATTTTGTATCGCAACTTCTAAGGCATTAATTGGCACGATACATGTTGTATGTAGTCCTCTATGCCTTTATACTTGATTGACGAAATAGGAAAAAAATTCACCTTGGAATTTTGGATTTATGACCAATTTTTCTCAAAAAGCCATTTTTAAAAATCGTCTGATATCTCGAATTACTTGATCTAATTCGCAGAAAAATAATTACCGGTACAAATTTCAAGGCTTGTAGACAAATGGCTGCAAATTTCTCAGAAATTGGACAAGGTTTTGATGTAAAAGGACGCGATTGAAATTCATGCCCAATAGGTACGGGCCACCTTAAGAACAAACCGCTGAATTGCAAGCTCACTTTCTGAAAATATTGCAGGAAGCCACCATGAAATTAGGTTTGAAGTATTTTCATACTTGAAGTCTTAACACAGTTAATAAAATAATATTCTCGTTTATAGCCTGAGCCATTTACGCAATTTGCAGAGAGATTTATTCCAGTTCAAGAAAAATTATTTTCTGTTTTGGTTCGGATTTGGTATTCTTTTTCTTTTGTTTTGTTTTTGTCTTTGGTTTTGTTGTCGTTTTGTTTTGTTATTTTGTTTGCTTTTGTTAATTTGTTGGTTTTTGTTGTTTTGTTTTTTTCGGTATATTGTGATATTGAACATTGGACATGATTTGTGACAATAGAGTTTCAGAAATGCTATTGAAAATTAGAAAATTGTAAAACTACAGACTATACAAGAAGTCAAGTTAGTCGAAAAATTTAGATGTTAATTCAAGTATGATGTTGACTTTTACAGCTAAGACTCGTAAATCATGCATCTTTTAATACAACATTCCGCGCAACACAGTGACCCCTGAAGTGATGCTGCGCAACATCACGGAACAATAATCCACGAGTTAAAAGTTGCAGAATTACAAATCAACAATTGTTGCAAAGAACTGTTGCAGACGTAGACACGCGCTGTGTAATTTTGTGTTGCGCTCTAAAATGTCGTAGAAAACGTTGCAGGATACGTTGCATGATGATGACAAGGTCCCCTATATCCCTTTGCAAAATGAAATCAAGCATGGTAAGGCCTGGGTCAGGCCCCTATTTAGCATAAAATGGTATTTTCTTACATTTCAGGAGTAATATTGAACATTTCGCTTTCTAACTTGGAGACGTTAGAATTTGTCGATTTTGAAAAATTTTCATTGACAAACGTGACCATCCACGTAATATAGAAAATAAAAATTCAATGGAAAACGGGCCGTATAGAGACGCAAAGTGAAATAATAAAATATATGCCAATTTATGACTTTTGGGGTTGTCTTTCAAAATCTGCCTGCATGAATGGTGGTCCATCATTGATCGATTGTTAAGGTAGTTCCGGAGCATTAGATTTCATCAATGAATTTCCTTTAAAATCCTGTCATTTTAAGATAATTGTTTGGCAATTCTAAAACCGAGAAAAAAAGAGGGGGTCACCGTATTGGTTTCTGAGCTATAAGATGTCGTAAAAGGTGGTATTTTCAATGATTTCCTCGATTTTTTGCAAAATGTACGTAATCCATATGGTTTGAAGAATGCGAACAAATTTTTGCCGAGAAACGCCTTGACCGTCTCAAAAGATAGATATGAGGTTTATCTAGCAGTTGTAATCGTATGTATTGTTTGATGAGTTGCAAACATGATTAAAAGGGCATTCTAGAATCAAATTCCTACCCAATTACGCGCTCCGAAATCGTGTACGGACTGTAACAATGTGGAAAATTTACGACAATCCAATCAATGAAGTTGTATCTTTATTTTTTAAATCAAAAAAGTGATAAGTACTCCCTTGAATTAAAAGAAAAAAACAGGGGGTCACCGTATTATTTCAAGAGTTAGAAAAGCACAAAAGAGAAAACACAACGAAAACCAACACCAAATATCACCCATTTTAGCGATTTTCTCGCCGGCTTTTTCGATGGATATGATAAACTAAATCTAAAAGTTTCGGGTTAAATACCTACATTACATAGTGTACAAGATTTCTTGATTAAAGTTTTTCCGATATTTGGATGACAAAATATAATTTTTCTTTACTAAAGTTTGAGTTTCTACGTTTTCAATCGCTCGCTTACTAGTGCCCAGACTCCCCACGGTAATACCAATGCTCTCAAATAAAAGTGCGCGCGCTCGAATGCGCGCGGGAAATGCGCAGTAGCAAGGGTCCGGAACTACCTTAAGGAGATATTTGGTAAAATAGGTCACGTGACCAAACCAGGTATTTACAAATTTGCATGTTACTTCTCACTGTTTAAATAAAATCATCCATTCCAGGCAGTTTCTAAATTATCTAGATGTCCTTAACAGTTACACATCAAAAATAATCTTCATTAAATGCATTTTCACCGGCCCATTTCCAAATTAATATTTTTTCATCCTATAGGTCACGTGACCACCGAATTCTGACTATACACGAATAAAAATATTAAGGATCCTAATTATGACTATGGGCCAAAATTATATCTAAGTACATTTAATATTGGTACAGATATTGCAATTTTAGGTTTTTTTAGTTCGGCCCAATGACCCAGGCCTTAACATGCTTGAGAAATCTAAAAAAAAGGTTTTGTCTTTTCACGCGTCACGGATAATTAAAAAATCTCATGTTCACACAAAAAATCGAAAGCTGCTTTCACGTGGACGCAGAAAGATTTTAGACTCACGTCAAAAATCAATCAACCATTCAGTACGTTTCACGCCAAAGGTATAGGGGACCCTGTGATGGGCGATGACACACTGTGTACTTTCTTCGAGTTACGCGTCCTCGGAGACCCAGGGCGTCAGGGAGGGGAGCGGAGGGGAAAGGATTAATTTTGGCCGTTAAGACAAGTTAGGGGTAGTCAAAAGCCCAGGGCGTCCTTTTCCCCTCTTTCCTTTCCCCTCCGCTCCCCCCCCCCCCCCCCCCCCTCTGACGCCCTGGGTCTCCGAGGACGCGAGTTACGTGTATGTTAAAATTAGGCCAGTACCTGAGTGACCTAGTAAGATGACCCCAGCCACCATTGGGTTGTGGAGAAAGACGACGAAGAACATCGATGAGCAGGGTTGACTATAGCGTAGTGGCCAAAGTTATCACAGTAGCCACCAGAACTGCCTTTAACGTGACCAGTGACAAAATGAACATCACATCCTAAATTCCTTCCCCACCCACCCACCCACTGTCAATAAAGAAATGCAGTGAATTATGTCTTATGTGTGTGGTACATTGTTGACAGTTGATTCCCCGTACGTTGATGTACTCAACCCGAGCACACCTTGGATCATGGCTCATCATAATATCGGTATCACTCAGACGGCCTCTAACGTAGTCGGTTTTATTCAGACCATCCTTGTCGTAGTTACAAGTAGCTCTCCAGTGAGTGGCGTGACTTTTGATGTGTTGCATGACAGGCAGTGACAGACGATAGTCGGTCCAGTTCAACTTATCTTCATTTACTGGGAAATTGAGATGAAAAGGCTTTGCTTTGTATTTGTCGTTTTGTGATAAAGCAAACGATTCAATGAGAGTCCAAACCATTCCTGGTTCAGATGTCATGTCACAGAACACGTTCAGCGTACTTTGTAATGGATAGATGGGATAAAGTTGGGACACTTGACTTGATTTATGTGTAGTGCAAAATAGATGATGTTCACAAACTCTTCCAGTAACTCCAAATGGACATTTACATTCAAACTTGCGTGTGACGTTTTCACACAGCTCGATGCATGTTCCTCCGTTTTGACAGATCGAACTACAGCATCCATTCTTGCACTCACTTGAACATCCAAATTTCTGAAATATAATGAAAGACAATTTCATCGCTCTTTACATGAAGTACAACAGTCAAGTCGCTATTTGTTTTGTTATTACCTTATTTTTCAAGTCCTGTTTCAATTCAAAGTATATGTACCCAGACACTGGCTTAAAACTGTTAGGAGCTGTGTGTCTATTCTCGTCTACCAACTCACATCGTGTACCACTCATTTGATAGGACACACATCTACAGTCTTGGACACACACACTGAAGCATTGGTAGGTCGATTCCGTCGATACGTTGTTGTAGGAGTGCCCTAGAAGGGCGTGGTCTCTCACGTGCTCTTGGGAACTGAACATCCCAGTATATCTTATAAATGGACAAGTGTCTTGGGAACAACTGATAAATGTCGAAGTCATGTGAAGACACAGGGAGACCAAGACATAAAGTTTCGTCATCTGTGAAAACAAAGTCGGGAAGATTAAAGAAAGATCTCATTTTTGAAAAACCTGAGTCGTTGGAGAGCTTATAGAAATATATGATTGTGACGTCATATTAACTGAAGACACGGAGTGATCATTACATGGAGTTTCGTCATCTTTAATCTGACAATAGGACATTTGCACGATTGTGTCATTTTACTAAAACTACCAGGATGCTTTACGAATTTTCTTAAGGTGTTTACCAGTAGTATTTTGGTGATCGATTTTGACAAAACTTCCAATTTTGAAAATTGGTCAACTTACATTTGTCTGATCAAAATGATTTTCACACAAGATACTAATTGAAGATTTGATTGATACCAATTTTTTCCATGACACGTTGCTATGGCAACGAAAAACAAAGATCATTGAATTCAGTTTTCCTAAAATATCTCCCGTTTTTGTGATGAGCTCTACAAAAATGGCTTTATAGGTGTTAAACTTCACTTTCTTGCACAGTTAACCAACTCAAAATCAGAAATTTTAAAAGTTTTATATCATTATATATTTTGAATAAACTCGAAAAAACTTAAAAATTTAAAAATGTTCCCAGCTCTTGGTCAATTGAATTGAATTTTTGATATGTGCTGCCCAATATTATGAAATGTAGATTCCGGAAGATCAATCCCATCAATCGATCTTTTCAAGAAATGACATCGAAAGCGCTAAAAATGTGGAAACTGGTCGACCATTCAAACGAAAGCACAGTTTGACGAGAAAAATTATATCTCTTCAAAGTAACAACTTACATCAAAGCCGCTCACAGGACAAATAAGCTAGGACGTTTGGCAACTTTTGGCATCAATTAAAAGTTATTTTGCGAAAGTTGAAATATTTTTTCTTGTTCTTTAATATCGAGTCACCAAATTTAATAGTTTTGATAAGTCTTTCGCGATTTATTCAAAATCCCTCTGATAAAACTTTCTGATTTTGAGTTGGTTAACTGTGCAAGAAAGTGAAGTTTAACATCTATATAGCCATTTTTCTAGAGCTCATCAAAAACGGGAGATATTTTAGGAAAACTGAATTCAATGATCTTTGTTTTTCGTTGCCATAGCAAAGTGTCATGGAAAAAAATTGGCATCAATCTAATCTTCAATCCCTCCTTAGTACCTTGTGTGAAAATCATTTTGATCAGACAAATGTAAGTTGACCAATTTTCAAAAATAAAATTGGAAGTTGTCAAAATCGCTCACAAAAATACTACTGGTAAACACCTTAACAATCGGCACTAATTATTTCACAAAAGAATGTGTGCGAAGCATTCTGGTAGTTGACCGTAGTTGTAGTACGGGTGGATCTTTGTTTACAATTTTTGCTCATTAGGGAGCATTCATTTTTAGGAGGGGGGGTGGGCCGGAGGAATTGCAGGAATCAAATACAAAAAATACGCAAGCCCCCTCAGTAAGGAATTGAACTATTTTGATGACCCACCCAACTTCCAAATATGAAAATAGGGTCCCTTGACCTGGTTTAACTTTCAGAAAAACATGACCCACCCCCTTTCATAGAGTAAATTTCTTTTGGCCCACCCCTCAATTCCTCCGGCCCACTCAAGTATATTAAGGCTTGGGTTTTGATCGATTTGTATGAATTTTAGGTTTTACGAATCTCACGACTTATCCAAAGTGGAAATCTCCATATTTTGGTAATTTTCATTTAGTATCCATCGACTGAAATTTTTTCCATGAGTGTTGACTTTTGTTGGAGTGTCACGTGACTTGCTGGACCATGTTTTTAACTGAAAAATTTCAATTAGAAATGGGGTACACAACAAACATTTCAATATTTATGAATTGCATGTTTTCTTGTTTCTTTCGGAGAGGGCTTTCCAAATCAGCCTTTTCCATTTGGAAAAATAGCTCACATAAAGAGTTATTTAAGAAAATAGGTCACGTGACCTAATTTGCATATATATTTTTCTGAAATAACTCCTTTCTCAACACAGATAGACCACATGCAAAGGCTAATTCATATATGTGCTCTAAGTACCTTTAGAACAATGTGAATTTCAGCTTCATTTAATGAGGCTCTGTACTCCCCATTTTCAAAAAACCGTTTTTGCTGCCTTAAAGTCACGTGATCAAGAAAATGCAAAATATTTGGTCTCAATCTGTCACAATTTTTGATCTACAGCTCCCATACAAATATTGATACAATATCTCTAAAAGCAAGAGAATTATTTAAGAAACAAAATTCTGGCTAATTGGCAGACAACCCAAGCCTTAATATACTTGAGCACCCCCCCCCCCCCCCCACCCACCCACCCCCCCACCCCTCCTAAAAAATGAATGCTCCCTTAGCATATAGGCATTTCTCTTTTTAACCAAATAAACACCAAATCACCACCTCTGAATATTAAAAGGGTATGGCAAAACTAGCTTTCTTTGGAAATTTGAGCGTGGCACAAGCAATAGTTTTTGCGTGATGCAGTTTTAAAAACTCTAAATTTTACAGAGAATGTATGGGCTCATTAGCGCTTTTGCCACCCAGAAATTTGAAAGCAAATTGGAAGCTGGATATCTCACACAATATTGCATGCAAAGAGCTAAAAATTTCGTAGATTACTTATATTAAAAAGCTCTTAAAAGTTTTGCACTCAGTTTGTAATCTTATCGATTTTTAACCGTATGCTAAAATATGAGGCAGAATGTAAACACATGACGTCAGCAAAGATCGTCCTATATGACGCCATCATGTAATGATTAGGAATACATTTTCATATTCTTCTCTACATTTTTGAAAAATTTGGGGCGTTAATTTGATAATTGAGCTTTTCAAAAATTAATATTTGAATTCACCCTTAAATTTGGCATGAACTGACAGACTAATCTAACAAGTAGTTTCTGATACAACAATAGTGTGTTTTCTTACTTAGATGTATCAGTACAATATATATAGCACGGCAACAGCTTTTGTCTGGTTCTGTGTGACAAGGGATCATAATCAGTAAAGTCGACACAAAAGGCTTCCACTGTGTAATGTTTGTCATAAACGAAATTTACGTTACGTTGTAAATTAATGCAATACACTAAATTTGTTAGAAGTAAAATTAAACAAAAACTGATTTTTCGGATTGAAAAATCGCGTAACATTCAGTCATAAAACTGATTAAAATACTAGGGACCTTTTAAATTTTGGCAGTGTCTCTAAAATATTTAATTTTCAGATAATTGAGAACTCAGTTTTAAATATTGATCTATGTTTCAAGCCGTTTTAATGAACTAAATTTAACTAAATCAAGAAATTTCCATGTATCTCCCAACAAATTAATTCACTGCATGCAAATGAGATAAAAATCAAAGATGTAACGTACCTTTATACCTTTCTCAAGAGGTTCTTTCCTTCGCTCAGTAGTGACAAGTGTGAATCAAGCGCTTTGTGAAAGAATTAAAAAAATCAATAATTCATAATGATAACACAATGGAAATCATGGCGAGTGTCTGATAACTATCTGATAAAGGTTCATCTTAATTTTTATAAAATTTAACCTGGATTTTCTGTAGAAAAACCTTCCATTTTTTAATTTTTTTTTTCTACAAAAACAACAATTTACGGGTCGGAGTTTTTGAAGCCAATTAAAAAAATCGCAGCACGTGTTTTATCAAGTATGAAAACCAAGACTTCGCCTCGGGTTTATATACTTGATAAAACACGTTATACACGATTACTTGAAAAACTCGTTTTAGGTCATCTGTGAATAAGCTATGGGTGCGTTTGACTTCTCTTTTTCCTGGGCATCCCATCATGTAGCCTCGTGACGTACAATGAATGATTACAAAAAGAAAACTGAAATAAAGTAACCGAAAATATAAATATCTTAGAGCTATATGATATTTAAACGTTTGTTGCCAACGTGCATTTTTTTCAAAGACAGCTTTAAAATCCTTATATTTATCAATTACGGAATATACATTGTTGTTGCCAAGTACGTATATTACTATTAAAACGATAACTGAAATAAATATGTTTTTAATTGTTTCCAATTGAACGAATCATATGTCAGTTTCAAACCGAAGATCTTCTAGTAGTTTGTTCCATAGGGAAGGACATGCAAAGCTAAAGCTTCGACCACCAAGAGTCGATTACAGTTTATTATAGCTTCTCAAATGTAAAAAGTGGAAGTGTAATCAATAAAAAACTACTATGAGCCACCTTATTCACACTCGTTCAGTTATGGGAAACCTGCTTGTGAAGTCAAGATCCTGTGCTAGCCAAAGCCTCGTTCTCGTCACACTAGTACTAGTTCATGTAGTTCTTGAAATTTTGTTATCATGATCATGTAAAGTATGTTGTCTATAATTATCAACTAATAAAGCTGCTTTATATTGGCATCGTCATTGTCAGTACACGATAGTATGCACTGAAACCGAGGCTTTGGCTAGTACAGGACTCACTCAACTATAAAGTGTCTTGGGAAACAGGAAACAGCTATTAAAAGTTTCCCCAACCAGTTCGTTCCTGCTAATTAATTCATTAATATTAAAAAGCCTGTAAATCCATCATGAATATTCAAGATCTTAAAATTTCATATTTTTTGTGTACCTCCACTGAGTCACAACAAATAATATTTTTGTGGATGTAACAGTAATGTTCTTTAATTTTGTCGACTGAGATATCATGTTTTTATAGAGGGTCCTATAGCCCTTTGCAAAATGAAATCACACAAAAATATTTAATCTTTTCACGCTTCACGGATAATTAAAAAATCTCTTTTTTACGTTCACAAAAAAATCAAGAGTTGCTTTCATGTGACGTGGACGCAAAAAGATTTTAGAAATAAATCAGCCATTCACATTTCACGCAAAAGGTATAGAGGACCCTGTTTATATATATCTTAAACAAGCTGTTGTCATGGTTATCAATATTTAGATCAAAACTTTAAATTTATTATCTTCATTTAAATATAAATGACTGATTTGTGGGATAGATTATTATTTGTTTTACAGCACTCTAAATGTTTCACACTTTTTGTTTGTTCCTCTGTTTGAATATTACTTGATGTTGTTTTACAATGTAATAGGTAACTCGGTGGTAACCTTATAATCAAAGAAAATTTTAAATGTCTTGAATTTTGTATTTTTCTATAAAATATAAAACAAAAAGTGACAATCTTTTCGACTTCTTTCCTCGAATCCCTCGGGATAAACGACGTAGTCCCGAATCCCAGGCTGGACGTGTGGTGTATTGTTATTGGCTAAATCCTATCATGTGACTTAAATAAGTGAATTTGATTGGTTAGTTTTGGTACGAGCCAATCAGAGGGCACCACGCAGAAGGCCGGCAAGCGTTGTTGCATTCACATGGTCTGAGAAAACTTCACATTTGCACTTGAAAGCCATTCTTTTATAGTCAGGATTGTAGATTTGTGCTTCACTGGAAGCAAAAATGGCCTTCTATTACCTTGTTTTATTATCCTTAGTGTCTTTTGTATTTGCAACAGATCATTTTGTAGAAAGATTTGACGGTAAGCATCAGAATTTCACAGACTTCTGTGTGGAGTTCATTCTTCACTTAGAGTTGAATACGAACTTCTCACATGTAATGTTAGAGAATTCAAAGGTTTCTTTACGAATTTCCTCTGCAGATAAAAGCTGGGAAGATAGATGGATTTCCTCCACTTTTAAAAGTGGCCAAATGGGGAAATTTAAATGGACTGCCGGTAAATTTTATGGAGATGCCGACAAGGACAAAGGTAAGCTTACGTACAGTTGGCATTCAAACTCTACATGAATGAAGTTGACAATAAACCAAAGAATCATCTCAGCTGCTATTTATTTGTATATTTTTAATTTATTGACTTTCAAATTGAAATTTTGTGTATGTATTGTAGGTATTCAAACTAGCGAAGACGCTAAATTCTATGGAGTCTCTGCCAAGTTCGAAAAGGCTTTTTCTAATGAAGGCAAAGATCTTGTTATTCAATTTACAGTGAAACACGAACAAAATATAGATTGTGGAGGTGGCTATCTCAAGGCAAGTAGAAATCTCCTTGTGATATTATATCTTTATGAATGAGTGGGTGAAAGCCTTGTCTAAAAGTCACTGGCATTTCTTAGGGGGTAGGGTAGGGCTTTTTAGTAATCTTTCTTTGTCCTTTCCTCTCAGGTTTTCCCTAAAGATACAGATCAGAAAAATCTCCATGGAGATAGTCCTTATTATATCATGTTTGGTAAGTATTGATTTCATACTGACATAACAATAATATTTCATATTTACTTTTAAAGTTGATAATATAACAATTCACATTGTCATTAATCATTAATGAAATGCTTTTCTACTTGAAACTTTGATTTTGTGATAACAAAGGAACAAGTAACAATGTATGATATATATCACTCTCTGACATCTTTTTGTCTTTGCTTAACTACTACCTTTTCTAGCGATACATTAAAAGGCAAGCTTGTCATGATAATTTGATATTGATGAAAGTGGCTTTAAATGTTATTTTTACATTGCCATAACTCAATCACACTTGGCAGTCATTAGAAGCTGGTCACTGGAAGTGTACTGCCATCCACTTGGCTGCTCACCATTACTTCCTAAAACTGTAACGAAGGATGCATTTGATTCACTCTATTCTGGAATAGTAATGTACAGAATATTTTCTTACAAATTGCTTCTTTCACCAAGATAAAAAATTGAGAATTGCTTCTTGTGCCTGTTTTCTCTGCAATACAAAAATACTCTTTATCTGCCACAGTGTGTGATTCATATTTTTATAAACAAACTTTAATCAGCTAGCTTTATAATCAGTGCTATTAAATAAAGACTGTGATTGTTTGAAAAGGCAATAAATTTGAATACAATGCATTTATACATTTCTTAAAACTTGTGTTTTGGAATATGATCAACAGACCATTTTACAGTATATGCTTGCTCAATATCAGCCTTGTCTGAGCGTAATATGTATATTCTTTTTAGTTTTGGTAACAGCTCTTGAAAAGGCAAGAAATGCACATAAATAAATGAACGAGAGAGGTGTAAATAGACAAAGAAAATTAAAAGAATTTCCACTGTATACTATAGTATTCTGTGTAATTTGTAATCTTTAGGACCTGATATCTGTGGCCCAGGAACTAAAAAAGTACATGTCATCTTCAACTACAAAGGCAAGAACCTTCTCACTAAGAAAGATATTAGATGCAAGGTTTGTATTGGTTACTGATAGAAATGTATTCAGTTTGTCTAAAGCCAGCAAAATGTTCAGACATCACTAGTTAAAACTCTGCCCCAGTCTGGATCAACCACTTGCCAAAATCTGACAGGGTGTGTAATAATGTAAACATTAAATTTCTCATTTATTTTTTGCTGCAGGATGATGAAATGACCCATCTCTACACTTTAATTGTCAAACCAGATAATACTTATGAAGTTAGAATTGATAATGAGAAGGTAGAAAGTGGTGAACTTGAGAAGGATTGGGACTTCCTTCCACCCAAGAAAATCAAGGATCCTGATGCCAAAAAACCAGAAGACTGGGACGATAAGAAACAGATTGATGACCCTGAAGACAAAAAACCTGAAGTAAGAGACACATTCTTAGTTCTTAAATGTGTGTGTATGAATTTTGTGTATTTAATGCACAATAATAATAATAATGAACATTTATATGGCGCCTGTCCAGAATCTGCTCTAGGTGCTTTACAAAAACGTATAGCATGCATGGAAGACTATGAGCATAGGATGGCGCCTTGGACTGCAGCTACACAGTCCATACCATGAAACTTATTTTTAAAAACACTACAAATTACTGTACTACAAAGTATTCCCTGCTAGCAGAGTCTCTCTCGTTATGGTCCTGCAATGAAAATGAGAGACTCTGCCGATCTAAGCCGTTTTCTTTGTTGAGCATGCGCTCCGGTAACTTAGCAACGCACGTGAATATTTAGACTTTTGCACAATCAACACATTTCAGTTATTCCCAAAGCATTTATTTTCCGCAGATATTCAATAAATCTAGGGAAAAACTATAAAGGATGTCAAATGGCTGGCAATTTTTAAGAAATTCGAAAGAAACATTACATATTTCAGGCAAAAAACGTTCCCTGAATGCGTGAATAAACAACAGCTAATTAACCTCAGGTCACTTCTGCTCATTTCTCAGATTTCCTACAAAACATTGTAAATGGTTCCAAATTTTGATCTTGCATTTACGATAAAACTGAAAATGTATGTCTTTAGTCGATTTCATCCACAAATGTTGAAGTTTCAAGACGGTTGAACCTTGCGTGACAGCAAGACTTTTCTTACAAACATACATGCGACTTTACTGTCCAATCACAACAGAGCCTTTTCCAGTTAAAACCGGTTTTGAACCGGTTTGCTTCGTCCACGGTTGTGGACGGCGGTGTATCAAAGAAAACGGCTTAGATCGGCAGAGTCTCTCAATTTTCATTGCAGGACCGTAACGAGAGAGACTCTGCTAGCAGGGAATACAAAGTACTGTTTAAAATTACAATTAACACAATAAATTAAAGTTTACTGATGCATGATGGCTGTTGGCTTAGTTGAGCTCATCTGCCCATGTCATTGGACCTTCAATCAGTGTTTATAATTATGGCTCCTGGATTGTTGTTATTTTCCTTAGGATTGGGACAAGCCACAACACATTCCTGATCCAGATGCCAAGAAACCTGAAGATTGGGATGATGAGATTGATGGGGAATGGGAGGCACCAATGGTAGACAATCCTGACTATAAGGTTTGTACTTATCTGACACTTGTACTGAATCTGACTTATTTCAAATATTTCATTATCATGAATCTCAAAACCTTAAAAGGCCCACTTGGATGAAAATCAGTGAAAATTGGAAACTGATTATTTCTAGATAAGAAAATTAATATAGTTAAATAACTAGCTAATCTCCGTCACAAAAATCTATGTTTTAAGCTCATTATCACAGAGCAATTTTGGTTTAAAACCTAAAAGAACAATATGGTTGAGTAATTGACGTCATAATGACATCATTTACTCACAATTTAAATGCTAAAACCTTGATAGTTTCGCCTCTTTCAGATTTGAAGACAATGTTGCTTCGTGGTGATTCAAGTCATTTTCAATTTTCATTGATTTTAATCCAAGTGCTCTTTTAATAAAGGCATAATTATGACATTTTTAATGCAAATTTTATATAAGTGGGAAACCTGTGCCACATCCAGCCCTGGTTACCATAGATATTCTCATAGATGCCTATCCAGCTTTTGAGCAACTGGAGCCAGGGTTATAGTAAAGGTTTCTCAGTTTAATGAATAGTCAAAAAAAGATTGCCTAAAATGACACTGTGTTTATGTTTAGGGTGAATGGAAGCCCAAACAAATAGACAATCCTAACTACAAAGGAGAATGGGTACATCCGGAAATAGACAATCCTGACTACACTGCTGACGATAAGCTATACAAATATGATGATATTGGTGCTATTGGCTTTGATTTATGGCAGGTGAGATAATGAGAACCTTAGTATAACAACAACCAGTATTGGATAGACATATTATTGTGTAGTGTTGGCTCTGTGAGTTACTTCAAAATAGATTTTGTCATTTTGGAAATGTTAGATTAAAAACAGCCACATGGAATAAGCATTACAGCATTTACTCATTTACAGTGCTGCGCTTTGAACCCTTGCCACTACTGTAAATGAGGAAATGCTGTAATGCCTATTAATCTAACATTTTCCAAAGTTTTTGATTACTTTTTGACATCTTTTTGACAACTTTGAATACTGCTAACCAATTAGATATTGGCGCTTCACTTTGATGTCCAGATATGGTATACAAACTCTGCCTATCGAGACATCGAAGTGAAGCGACAATATCTAATTGGTTAGCAGTATTCAAAGTTGTCTAAAAGTAATCAAAAACTTTGTGGTAGTGGCAATGGTTCAAAGCACAGCACTGTAAATGCTGCCCATGCTTAAATAATGATTCAGAAAAAGACAAAATTTTGTTATGAGTACCCCCTTGAATAAAATAATTAATGCTGCATTTATTTGTCACAATCTGGTACTTATTTGAAGCACTATCAGACTCATCTTGAATAAGGAAAAAACAAGTTCAGGCGAATTAATATTGAAATTTTGTAATGTAAAAGAGGTTTGAACATTTGAAACAAATGCATTGTGTTAAAATTTGCTCATCTTTAATAAATCATTTATAAATATTATTAATTTCCTAAACACTGTCCTCAAATTAACACTGAACCTGAGCAAGCATCACATCTGAAACCCCAAAAATTTAACTAGTGATACAGTACTTAAGCAAATAAATATGAGAATATTTTTGAGTTAAAAAATACTAATTTTTGGAGAACTTTGATGAAAGTGTCATCTTTACCACTGCATTCTTATTGTTGCAGGTCAAATCTGGCACAATCTTTGACAATGTTTTAGTTACCGACTCTGTTGAGTCAGCTGAGAAAATGGCTAAAGAATTTGAAGCAACCAAAGAGGGAGAAAAGAAAATGAAAGACAAACAAGATGAGGAAGAAAGAAAGAAACAGGAGGAGGAAGACAAGAAACGAAAAGAGGGAGAAGACAAAAAGAAGGCTGAAGAAGAAGATGAGGAAGATGATGAAGAGGTTAGTACAGGGGAACCTGGCTTAGAACAAACCTCCCTATCTTGAACAAAGTCTGATTTCCCCTCATTTTAACCATATTTCCAGTCATTTTTTAGTGGATAACTTGAAGTCTGTTAACTTGAATTCCCCACTAATTTGAATTAAACCTATTTCCTCTCAAGTCAAAAGTCAAGGCAAATTTAACCTTTTAACTCAGATGTTGGATAAACATTGCAAAAGACTACACGGGAGCATGGATGGCACAGTTGATTAGTGCGCGGCCTTCGGTGCAAGAGGTCCCTAGTTCGATCCCAGTAACTTCACATCTTTGTTTCGACTTCTTTCCTTTCTGTGTAGCTTTAAGTAGCTTTAAATACCCTTAAAACGGAGCACTGATGGAAAGAGGGGAGTAAAATGAGCGTACCGTTGACCTCAAGTTTATCAGTTGAATTACTGTCACGAGTTATCGATGTTAAATATGGTTACTTTACTTTACTTTACTTTACTACATGAATATTGACTTTTTCTTGTGATAATGTAAAAAGTGTGGTAGAAGTGTTTCTGAATCTCATCAAGTTGATGGGGTTTTATTCTATTTTCAGTAGGGAATCACAGAGTGCACTTGTAGCCTATGTTACATCTAGAAAAAAACAGTCATTTAGTCCATCTGTGTTACAGTGACACAAATTCTGGACTCCCTACAGTCTTCCTACAGTACAGTACAGTGTCTTTATTTTGAGAGGGGTTTTCTACAAGATTTTGTGAACACAACAAGATAGATAGCTAAATAGCTTAATCAAATAGGTCCTGGTTTTAAAAGGATATTTGTGATAGGCTAGATCAAGGTCATTCTGTTTATTGGATGTTACTTTGCACCAACATAATAGCCAACTTCCAAGATATTGTTCACTTGCCACATACAAGTATCAAGATGAAACTATGTCAATAAAGATCAGTCATTTATATAAGACAAACGTTTTAATTAGCTAGCATGTAACCTCGTTCTAAAGCTTTTGTATGTGGCAGGTAAAGCATATCTCGGAACTGGACTATTCGAGCAACTGTTTCCAAGGAAATACCCAATGGCAAGCAGCATTATTTTAGCCAATCACAAGTTCCTTTTCAAAATCAGAAAGAAGTTAGAACACAATTTGTCACTGTTACACAGGACTACCGAAATGAGTGTTTTTATGGATGTGATGCAGGCTAAGAGAACTTACATGTAATTCCATAATGTTAACCAAACAAAATGTATTTCAAAACAGGATGAAGAAAAGAAAGATGAAAAGAAAGAAGAAACAAAAGAAGAACCTAAAGAGGAAGAGAAGAAAGAAGAAACTAAAGAAGAAGAAAAGAAGGAAGAAACAACAGAAGAGGCCAAAGAGGAAACTAAAGAAGAAACAGAAGTACCAGATGAGGAAAAGAAAGAAGATGAAACAACAGAAGAAACTAAGAGAGATGAACTTTAATTTCCCTAGTTTTTTCAAAATATTTTTAGTTTTCTCGGAATTCTACAATCATATATTTCAATCCATATCTAAAACATAAAATGCCAGATTGCTATAATGACTTTCTTGGTATAAAAATATGATGTGAAGAATTTTCAGAACCTCAACCCCCCTCCATTCTCTTTTAGTTGAAGAGTATTGATTTAGGTAGTATTTTGATGTTAATTCTTAACTGTTTTGGCACAACTAGGCATTTTTGTAAACATATATTTGCAGAAGCAACAAAAACAACTTCAGCAAACAAAACAAAGTCGTGTACATGTCTGCTTGAGCATGTTGAAATAAAAATTGCAACATTTTACATACAGTATTTGCACTCGTTATGTATAGTATAAAGAACGAGAGAGAGTGTTTTATCGGATATAAAGATCCGAGCCGTAGGCGAGGATCTTTATACCGATAAAACACGATCTCGAGTTCTTTATACGGCTTAAAAAACTCCAACACATATTAGAGTTATTCTCTAAAAGAAAATCAAAAATATCTTCATTTATCTTGGAGAAAATCGAGGTTAAAGTTGATGTAAATTAGGCCGAATCTTTATCAGATACTAGACGCACAAGGGTGCGTTTACTCGTGCCCAGGTGGTATTCAGCCTCAGGCGTGGGATGTGCATTAAAGCCTGCAGAAGTAGACACTAATTACCTGACTAATATAGGCATTCAGTTGGGTTATCTGTGAAATTGTGTGTCCTACAGTTTCCCTTTACATGCAGTCAACCGTCAACTGTAACCTTGTTGGCATTCCGATAAATGGATACATATTTATACTCTTTTCATACAACACTATTACGAACAGTAGCTAAATGTCTGTCACGGCCACCCATAAGTGACAAAAAAGTGTCAGTTAAATATACGAAATGAAATGTTTATGCATATTTCAAAACATCAGAAAGCTCCAATTGCAAGCGCAATGCTTGCCTTAAATCCAGGAGTTATTTGTTTCGGTGTTTCCCCTTTTTGTTTTCTGGGCGGGAGCCTCGCCACGCGCATTGCAAAGCATTGCGTGACACAATCTCGAACCCAGACGCCGGCAAAACTCTGGGCTCGAGATTGTACAACACTTAGTAAAGGGACTGGGTACGAAAGATTGGCGGCCATTTTAAAAATTGGAGAAACATGGAAGTGTGCTGTACTAGGTTGTATAGGTCGGAATTTCTCATTATTTGGGCAATAGATAAGGTAACTATTGTTAATGTGCAAGGTGTAAATGTTTATAGATTATGTAAGTTTGGAGAAGCATGATCGAGACATAAGAAGTTTTGTCAGGGAAAAATGGTTAGAAAGCTGCACAATGGATTCATTGCAAACCTTTTTACATTTAATTAAGTTAAGTTTAATTTACTGATAAGGAAGCTTAATTACAAAGCATAATTGTCACCAATAGAATATTACTACAATGTAAGTATCCTTCGCATTATTTAACTTATCATTGTTGGATGGTGGTTTGAAAAAAAAATATTTATCACATGAGGGTATAATTTGTGGAGTAGAAATGCTGATTGTCAACAGTATGGACTTTCTACAGATAAATATTTAAATATCAAATAATTACATGATTGTTTATAGTCAACGTATGCATTGAATTTGAAGATTGTCTCTTGGATTGCCATAATTAAAAATATTTACATGTATAGTTAAAGGTGACCTCCTAATGGTTTGTCACATATTCAGTGTAGTTAATGCATTGTAGTTGACAATCACCTTCTTGGTTTGCCATAATACTGTAGATTGATATCCACTTTGGTTGATGGCCACCTTCTTGGTTTGCCATATAGATTGATATCCACTGTAGTTGATGGCCACCTTCTTGGTTTGCCATATAGAGTATTATTGTTTGAATTGCTGTACTTGTACTTGTATTGAGTCAAATGTAGTTAAATGCATAGTACCTGTTGATGACCACCTCCTTGGATTGCCATACAGATTGATAAATTATTATAACAATTTTAGTTGTAGGTCAGTACATGCAGTTATTCATTGTAGTTGATGGCCACCTCCTTGGTTTGCCATATGAGTTATTATTGTTTGAATTACTGTACTTGCACTGAGTCAATGTAGTTATAAATGCATTGTAGTAATGATGGCCACATCCTTGGTTTGCAATATATATTAGATTGTTATTCACTGGTTGGATAGCTGTACTTGTACTGCATCAATATAGTTATGAATGTATTGTAGTTGATGGCCATCTTTCCTTTACCATACAGATTAATTGATATTGGTTGAATATTTTTACTTGTAGCTGCATGGTCAATACAGTTATCCTTTGTACAATCATGTAGTTGATAGTTACTTGGTTTGGCATGCCATATAGATTATTATTGTTTGAATGACTGAACTTGTAGTCAATGAAGTACTTGAAGGACCTGCTGGAGTCAATAAACAGTTATCCACTGTAGTTGATGGTCACTTCCTTGGTTTGCCATATAGGATTATTGTTTGAATTACTGTAATTGTACTTGTAGTAACTGAGTCAATGTCGAATTATCTATTTCACTTGAATGCCACCTCTTAGTTTGCCATAGATATTTTTAGAATAATCATTATAATTGTTGTAGTAAAACTATCCATTTGTACTTGAATAGAATGCTTGGATATACATTGCAGCTAATATGTTATGTGTAGATTACATTCATTTGAGCAACCTACAAAAGAAGTAGAAGCTATATATTAATTACTTAAATATTAAATTGATTTGGCTATTGAAACAGCATTTTACTTACCTTGTGCTCAATGTTGACAGGGACTACAGAACACCTTGAGAAGTGGGAGTGGAGGACTAGCATTTGAAAATAGAGTAGACGTAGAAGTCTTCCTAGTCAAAAAAGTAATTCAAACAGAATATTTGACTAGGTAGCACAGAAAGTTGAGTGGCTATATAGCATCCCAGCTTGATCTCCAGTGTGTCTGCAGTCCCTGGTTGAAGATTGTTGTGAGACACCGTAAAGGTGTCAGTGATCCCACTTATAGTGGGAAAGCTGAGCATAAGTATAGCTACCTTCAATTTCCATTTTGTGTAATATAAGATTTCTGTGAATTAAGTCAATGTTTAGGAGTTTTGTTTGCTAAGTCTATAATTCTTTTAGAGGTGATATTTTGTTTCCTGTGAAGTCCGTCAAGCCAATGATGACTGTTTAACATTATTTTCAACTGCTTGCAAACATTTTTATAGCTTGATGAAAATATATTACAGTTTTGTAAATTAACGGTTTATTTGAAATTTAATGAAATCTTAATGGCATCATGATCAGAATAGTACACACTAGCTACAGAAGTATCAATTATGCTTAACATTTCATTTCTTACAAACACATGATCTAATAAACTCCCTGACGATACAAACGTTGCACTTTCAATAATTTGGGTATAGTTTAAGGATTCCATTATGCCAAGAAGTGGCTGGACTTCATTATCATTGAAACAATTTATATTAAAATCACCTATTATGATATCTACTTCATGGCTATTGAGAGTACTTTGTATTCTGACCACGTACTGTAAAATGTTTGAATTCTGTTTACGATAAAGTAGAAGAATGGTTAAAGGTAATTGTGTCATATCATTGACAAGAACAAATTTAAGTGCATTTAGCTAAGGAAAGTAGTTATGTTCCTTGATTTGTAGATTCGGTTTTCAACAGATTGCTAAACTGGATTATTTGTCAGATGCATGATCTTGCCTATATAGTGTGAAGGGATAGAGATCATTTCTTATTTGACTGTCATTGATGCCAGGGAGAAGTTGCGTTTCTGTGAAAGATACCATATCAGCATTGAATAAATTAGGGTCGTGTTTGACATCAATGCTGTGTTTCTTCAATGACCTCACATTAAGGAGGGAGATGGTTAAAGATGACGCGGGCTCTATTATTATTTGAGGCTGCAGTACTAGTGGTGAAGTTTCTCTTAATCTTTCATATTCATTGTGAACTCTGGGGTCTGCCTTTATATGTTTACTTTGGAATTCTCCTAATATGTAAATGCCATTAAGAGATGTTGAACGACTCAAAGCGACATAAATTTGTCCATGAGTGAATGATCTCTGTTCAAATAGTTCATTACATCATAGCTTATTACAACTTAATGTAAAGAAAGTCCCTGAACTTTATGTATAGTTACAGCATATGTCAGTGTAATAGCGATTGTACTCTTTGTATTTCTGGTGAAGATGGTTTACCTGCTCGTATTGATTCTTGCTAATATTGGATCAATAGGCACAGCATTGTTTTCTCTAACAAATAGATTGCTAGATTTTTCAATCATATTTTTGCCAGCTTTGCCATCCTCAAATTTGATGTAAATGACAGCTGGTTTTTGTGTAATTTGATTTACATCAATTTTAGTGACAGTCCCTATTTGGCTATTAATCAGTCTATCTGCAATGTCAATGTTGTTTGTCAACATTACTTTAGCACCTAGTTTGACAAATATATCGTAATCTAGTCCACCTGTTTCTGATCTTCCTTTTGATAAAACTCTATCAATGTCATTCTGAGAAACATTCATAGGATACTAGTCTGCTGCTCTAAGTTGAAACTCAGGTCCAGGTAGTTACTCTAGTTTATTGTTGTTGTGCTCATTCACAGGTCTATTTTCAGCAAATACATGAATAGCGTCTGATGGATAACACAAATAACAGTATATTTCGAACTATATATGTTCATCTTCAGAGAAGTCACTTCTGATACACTGTAGAAATTATACAGAACAAATGCATGATGAAAAGATCCAATGCCCCGAGCGAGACTCGAGCGGGCACTCTGATAGGATAGTTATCATCTATTGGGTCTATTGATCTTGACTGGCATTTAATATCTTCTTCAGTTTGGATCGCAGTACGAAATCTGTTTAACATCTCAGAAAATTGGTTGGTCATCTTTTTGTCTCATAATTTCAGTGAGCTCTATCATTGAGAAAAGATGCCAGGGATGACACAGGTTACATGTATCATTGTTGTAATTTTCAAATACTGGTTTTCACCTTATTGGTGGTAGTTGATACATATCACCTACAGCAATGATGCTTATGCCAGCAAAAAGTTTAGAGGCTGGAGTGTCAAATATTTCTTTTAGCCTTTGATGTATATGTAGTAATGTAGTATTACCAACCATAGAAATCTCATCTATTATAATAAGCTTCAGTTGAGATAAATAGAGCCTCATTTTTGTTCTGTTTTGACCTGTCAGTGGTTTCAAAGTAGCACCTGTCAATTTTGGAATGGCCAGAGCTGTGTTTATCGTTGTACCATTTATGTTTATTGCTGGGGCCATTAGAAGTACTGATTGCAACTCAGGGTTCATGGGAGCATGCATAAACGTCTTTGTTACAACATGGTATATAGTTTTAATCAAATGGCTCTTACAAGCCCCTGCACCTCCTGTGATAAAAAGGAATGTTTCTTTGACTTCTTGTGGTTTTAAACTATTCATATTTTTCATTGTATTTCTACACCAGGAAAGGACATGATCAAATGCATATCGTTGCCTATCGTTTAGTGATCTTACACACTGGCGCAGTTCATCATCAGATATAGCAGTTGGTTAAGTATACCCTGATATCCCTGAAGATACATGTTGATCAAAATCTGATGAAGACAGATGTGAAGGTAGTTGTTCACTAAAGGATTGCTCTGGATTTGGGTCATCTTGCATTTCATTGTGTATATCATCATTTTCCTGGTCATTCATAGAATCATAAGAATGAATGATGCCTTGGTTGTTTACTTAGACTTTCAAGTGCTTCTGTGACTGCTTCTGCATCAGCTTCATATATAGACCTGTTGTGTTGTACTACTTGTTGAATGTCAGGTTCATAGTATTTTGATGCATAGGCCACTCATTGTGCAAGAGCTTCATCTCTCCATGGATAGTAAAGCATCAGTAAGTGATGAAAGAACTTTTCAGGCTCCTTTCTCTTGTTTGGTGTATGATATCTTATTACAGCTTCACTTTTCTGCGTTTCATAATTTCCTTTGTATCAGTTAATCTTATTTGGTCTGGAAGAGAAGTCTCTATATTTTCTGAGCTATGTTGACATTCAATCAAATTTTCTGTGAGCACTTGTGGCTGGGCATCATCTGTTTCTTGACACTCCTTATAATCTTTATAATAATAAGAGGCAAACTCTGCTAGGCATAGATTGTTAACAGAAGGAATACTCTGGGGGGTCTCTTAGTGTAACGTTCAATTATATTGGACTTGTACACATCTGTACTTTCATCATCAAGTTCTCCAAGTTCGTCTTTTGATTTTTCAATACGTAACCTTATGTCGGTAAGTCAGTACTGACAAAGACTGCTGCAGGGAAAATCTTCCTCAGCCATAATTTAGGCATATATCGGTATACACATTCTTGTGAACTTACTTCTCTGGTTGACAGAAATGCAGCACCGATTTTTCTCAATCCATCTCTTATGTTCATATTGGTATCTTTTGCTTCCTTTGTGGCATTCATAATAGCTTGTGAGCATTCAGTCTCATCTTTGGTGAAGTATGAACACACATGTGATTACACTTGTAGTGATTGAATACTGGCTGTAAATCAACATTAGCAACAAACCCTTTTAATCCAGCTATGGAGTAATTGTTAATAAAACAACTATCTATTGGCCGTTTAAGGTACAATTCATGATCTGAATCAGGGGAAATAGATAATGCTGAGTAGTTCTGGTCTGCCGTTATGTTAAGGGAGTTGAAAATATCAGATTCTGTCAATGTAGAGTCATAATTTGGTTTACTTGGATTCAATACATCATCTATCTTGTCTTTGACTAAAGTAAGAATTTCTCTTCTTTTTTCAAGTATGTTAGTTTTCATGTCTTCATCAATATCATCTGAGAGAGGTTCAGCCACAATGGTTCTGTTTGTAAAAAAACTGTCCAAAATTAAATTGGCAGCGAATGTTTTTGTACTTTCTACAGGTTTTGGAATGGCTGTGCTTTTGATAAGTTTTGACCAACTCATGTAACTGAGGGTATTGTTGTTTATCTGGGAGGTAGGCTTGTACATGCCCATCAATGAAGTCTATATAAGCTTGTTTATTGTCACTTGTGAGTTTAGGGCAATCAGAAGTCCATATCAAAGCATGTAAGTGAGGAGAGCATCTCATCTGAAATTCAATCCGAAGTGCATAGTATGCTATTTTGCCTATTGGGTTTGCATTAGAGAGCAAAACTTCAGTGAAAAATGTTTCAACCCTATATTGGAAATGCTTTGCAACAACAACAAGATTTAGATTGAGCATGGAACGTCTTTCGTTGTATGACAAAGCATCAACTTGTTCATCAGTCAGATTCTTGCCCTGTGTTCTTGCAATCATCTGAAACAACTCAGGCCATCTAATCTGCACTACACAAAGTCATAAACCATGTTGGTATTCCTATTCATAGCAACTACCTCATACATAAACTTTTGCCAGTAAGGTGTTCCCGTAATTTGTCGTAAAAATAAGTAAGCTTGATCTTGGCAAATGAGGTTTTGTAAACGTTGTGCATTAGATCTTAATTGATAAGCAGAAACAGGTTGACTATGTACTTTCTTAAGTGCAATGTTAATGCTGTCAGAGATCTTCTTTTGTTCTATTATGAACTGGGCAAAAAACAGGTACTCTGGATTTGTTGCAAAGCGGCCACTGTAATGTAGAAGTCGTGCATTGAAATATTTAACTGGTGACAACTGGTGACATCACGATCAGCATTATAACCAAATTCTCCTTTAGGAAATAATACAGGAAATGCTAGCTCTTCACATTGTTTATCAGTCATGAATGAGACAGGGTGTTTGTTCTCACCTGGTGCAATATTATAGATCTCATTGCGTAATGATACTTCATTATTTTCTTCTACAATAACAGGATAATCTGGTATTACAGACTGCAAACATGTCTCCTTTGTTGGTGTTCTGAATTAATTCAAAGGGGCATCCTTCTCTTCATTATCATCAGTGTTATTATCATTTCTCCATCAGTTTTGCTCATGGGACTTGAACACATTAGTTCAGTAATTAGTTTTCACTTTTACAGGTTCATTTTCATCACTCAAGACTTCATATTTTGATTTGACAGTCTTTTGAAGGGATTAGATTTGATGATATTGTTCATGTCAACAGCTATATCACTGTACAATGGATTATTATTTTCAGCAGTAGCGCACATAATATCATTTGAGGGGAACAGCTTGAAAGTACACAGACCTCTAAACTGAAGTTTTCTTTTTTAACATTATAATCTGATCTTTCAGGGGGACGTGGTAATGTGTTAATGCATCACATTCAACTGGCACGTTGCAGATTGCTCCCCTAATCTTTCCCTGCTGACCTTTGGGCTACTGTTTTAACACAATTCTTTGTGCAATAAGTATCTGTTCAAGTTTTTCCAAGACTGACAGTTCAGGTGGTATTTCATCTACTTGCAAATTATTGTGTACAGCTTGACATGATATTTGTTGTTTCATGAGTTTAGAGTGACAGGTTTTGCAAATATATTGTTTTTCCTGTAAACAGGTGTTGAATGCTGTATTTATCTTCTTGTAATATGATTACTGTTTTTCTGTATAATAACCTGTTACAGACAGTACATATATTATAGTATGGGCGTTCTCTTATCTTACTTTGAAAAGTTTTTATGCAGTAATCCCGAAGTCATACTGTTTGTCCTTTTTAGAGTGATACGAATTTTGGGAAAGAGCTTACATGTCTGATAAACGCTTTTGTTTTTCTACTGGATTTAAGGAATCGTACCATGTTTGACTGCGAGTAAACATTTCTGATTAAAGTTTTTCTTTTTCTGTAGGATTCAAGGAATTGTACCATGTTTGATTATTCGATAAACGTTTTTGTTTTTCTGTAGTATCCAAGGAATTGTACCACCTTTGACTGTTAGAGCACATCTCTAATGAGCGTTTTTCTTTTTGTGCAGGATTCAAGGAATTGTACCATGTTTGACTGTTAGAGCGCATGTCTGATAAATGTTTTTCTTTTTCTGCAGGATTCAAGGAGTTGTACCAAGTTTGATTATTTGATAAACGGTTTTGTTTTTCTGTAGTATTTAAGGAATTGTACCATGTTTGACTGTTAGACCGCATACTTGATAGGACCTTTTCTTTATTTGCAGGATTCATACATCTATATTGTTCTGCTTTTTGAGACAGACATTGTCTCTTAAGAGCAGGTTCCATGTTGGCATAGTTTAATTTGCGTTTCTCAGCAGTTATATATTTTTTAGCATTTGATTTGTGTTTTCTCAAAATATTTTGTCTTGTAGTTTTTGACAACTCAGTTGAGCATGATATAAACAGAATGCAGTAATCTAGCTCATTACATTGAACTGCTTTTGTTGAAATATCAAGCATTTTCTGTATTAAGATGGATATGTTATTTACTTTTTCAAAAACATCAAAGCTGCCATCAACATTATTTAACACAAGAAGATAAAAGTCAGTAGTCCTGGATTTATGGTGAACTAGACGCACCCGTGCGTTCACTCGTGCCCAGGTGAAGGGGAGCCCAATATCAGCTTACCACCGTGTGCATAATTATGCGTCCAACCAGACTAAAGTCTCGATTGGGATTTGGTCAATAGGCTACCGGGAAGCCAGCAAAGTGTACAGACATTGTAAAGAAAACTCCGCCTCTGTCTGGATTTTTGGTAGCCTATTGACCAAATTCCCAATCGAGACTTTAGTCTGGCAGGACGCGTAGTTTGCACACGATGGTAAATCAAACCGCCAATGGCGGATATAACTCGTGGATGGAACTATATTTGCAGAGCAGAAGTCAATGAAGCATTGAAAGCTGAATGTTTTTACCCATTTAGTATATTTTTTACTTTCATGAAGTGCATTTTGTGTAATCCTTAGCCTTTAGTAGCAATTTCATAACTCAGGATTTGCTTTGATATGGAGCGTTACATCAGACTCACTGTAGCGTGCATGACGGCCAAAACATGAAATCATTGCTGAAGACGTATGATAAACTGATAAATACTAGACGCTTTTTGGAGTGAAATTAGTTTCCTGTATTGCGTGATGTTGCATCAGACTCATTGTACGTTGCATTACGGTCAAAGGCGCGGCGCCGCATTGTCTACCGTACGACACTTTAGATCAAACGAATGATAAATACAATTCATTACATACAATGTATACAAATCTCTCATTTTATCAGTATCTGAGGTATTTGTTACAATTTGCGTCTCAAAGTCCACAGTCATTCAATTACACTATAGATTTTACAAAAATTGTCAATTAGATCCACTGAGTTATTTTGGCCAAGTTACACAAGTTTTGCCTAATAGCTACAACTACAGTAGCTGACTCGTCAAAGGTCACGGTGAATAAAATGAAACACGTTTGTATTTTGATCAAATAATAATAAAAGACGTTACCTGACCAAACGCGCAATCAAGGTCAAGTTCCATGCAATGGTCTGCTTCAGAATTCCAATATTACGATTCAGTACAAAACCTCTCAAGCTCTCTTGTCATGAACGCCTGAATGAGGAATATAATTGCCTTGCTTCTATGTATGTTCGTTTAGCAACATGTAGGATGAGAAATTCGTAGATTTCCAGCTCATAGGAAAGTCTTTATCGCGAGGGCCTGCTTTGAAGTACTCCATTTAGAGTTCAATATTTGGTCAAAGTATTGGAGATGAAGCTCAAAATATCAGCCCATCCTGAAGCTCTTATAAGTATATAGGTATATCTCGAGTTAAAAGCCCCACTTTCCATTGTTCTACTCCTGGAACAGCCTGTCCTGAAAGCTATTTTCTTTGAAGTCTGTCATCTTGCATTCCTAAAGTTCCTGGCTTGCCTTCATTACGGAGAGTTCGCACGCGCTCAAAGGTGATGAATGAGGGGCATTATTTTTCACTGGGTATTACTAATTAGATATCTCCAACATGCAAAAATATACCAGTTTATTCAGCTTTTTATTTCACTTTATATCTCAATTGTTTGCTGTAAAGACTTCTACAACGACGTTTTTGACACAATAACAAATTAAAAATCGTGTATATATGTTTTTCGTTTATGTTTCAGATGTTTTATCCATTACGTGACCAAACGAATCAGGTCAAATAGAGCCTTGGTTCCATGAAAATATATAAATACATTGTCTGGCCAGAATTGTGTTAAAATTCAATACAAAAACCTCTCAAGATCTCTTGAATGCTTGAATGAAAAATATAATAGACTTGCCTCTATGTGCGTTCGTTTAGCAACATGTAGGGTGAGAAATTCGTAGATCTCCAGCTCAAAGGAATTGCTACGAGTCGCGAGAGCTTCAGCTTCAGTACTCCATTGAGAGTTCGATATTTGGTCAAAGTATTAGAGATCAAGCCCAAAATAACAGCCCATTCTGAAGCTCTTATAAGTGTCTAGGTATATCTCGAGTTAAAAGCTCCATTTTCTATTGTCTCACTGCTGGAAAAGCCTGTCTCTGAAAGCTATTTTTGGGGCTGTCCGCCATCTTGCATTCCTAAAGTTCCTGACTGGCGTTCACTTCGAAGACCTTCGAAGAGTTCGCACTCGCTCAAAGGTGATGAATGAAGGGCATTGTTTCTTGCGCTCTTAACCAATCAGGAGCTTTAACACGTGACCGATTGCGCAAGAAAGGCCTCTTCTGGTGACGAACAGAGAAAAAAAAAAAAAAAAATTTGCATTTTATAACTCGTTCCCGGCCTAAAGGCCTGGGCACGAGTAAAAATGCAGCACACACAATAAGTGGACAGCCATGCTATAAAACCAGTATTGGCATTTATATTCTTCATTAATATGTTCTGAAGTTCTAATTTGCTAGTTTCATTCATGCAGTTCAATTTTGTTTGTTTGTGCAAATTATGAGTCACCCTGATATCTGCATCATATATCTGAAGGCTTGCTGGCAAATGATTAATCATAAGGTTCTGTTTGTTGAAACTTTCAATTACCTGAGTATGAAAAATGCCTCCATGTTCAGAAATTGAGTCCAGGGTATCTGAATTCCAATAGCCACATGCTTTAATTACAGAGAAAGACATACAAAATGACAGAGCACAGCACTTTGTTCAATGTGTTTTTGTGGATTAAAAGGGTTTTTAGTAGCACTGCTAATTTGGACATTTCTCAGCAATACGCACTCCTCTGAGTTCAAATAAACCTGTTAAGTACATTGTCATACAAAGTCTAAAAGTAAGTTATTAAAGCATTCAAGTCATGAACATCTAGGAGTATGCAGGTTACCTTGAGGATGGGGGTGACCTGATGAATTTCAAGCATGAGCGTCAAATAATCCTAAATCTTCCATTGCCATGACAGTAGATAGCTACTGTACTACATTGAATAGTGTCTAAAAATGACTGGTGGTAATTTTCTCCAATTGAAATTTGCAAAGCATTACCCAAGGGCATGCAGTAAAGGAAAATCCCACAGTAGATGGAAACCTGTATATTACTCAGAATAGCTTGGCTGTATTCCATCTTGGTAATTAGTTGCTAACACTGTTTTACCATTCAAGGTAATGTCTGTTTAAAGTACGATCAAGAAGTCCTTGGCATGTGCACAATCTTGATAAGGACCAGAATATAACTCATTCCCAGTATTCTAATGCTTACTTAATCTGCTAGAGTGTTTATAGAGTTCCTATGATTATATATCAATGCACAAAGTGACATGGCTACACACTGACGACCAGCATTTGGCCCAAATAATGCAATATTACCTTGAGAATATGGAGCAGAAATTGTATTGTTAGGATCAATTACTGTGCGATCGAGGTCCAGGATTTTTTTCTACATCTCTGCTTAGGGTGAACTTAGTGTGAATGATTCTGTGATTGAGACTCTTGTAAACAATGGACAAACCACAGGAAGTACGATTTTGTGGACTTGGATTTGTCAACAGAGGGGAATAATAAATAAGCTTGGCATTCATTGCTCTTTTATGAAAGTTAAAAAGTTAACGTCTAGACCAAAGTTTCCTCCGTCTAGGTAAACTAACACCAGAAGCAGTTTTTCTCTTCCGATAATAACTTTTGGGATGCTTCACTTCTTCGTGATGAAAATTGCACTTATTTGCAAAGCAATGCATTCTAGATGACATGGGCACATTTTTGACAACATACTTACGAACCTTTTTGCGTAGGTCTTCTACTATTGTGGCAGATAAAGACTTGTCTCAGAGGGGACGTTTTGACTGGGACTTCTACTTGGTTCTCGATCACGAGGAACACGAGGCTTGTGCACGACATACTGATGAGTAAGGAATTTAGCATAACGAGACCTGCATTCCTCTAATAAATGTGACTCTTTATTGGGATGAACATAAACAGATAGCAGTACAGCTTTTTCGAATAAATCACAATTATTTTCTAAAGAATTTAGCAAAGATTTTGTTGACATATTTACGAAATGTTGCACAAGGAGAACCATGCACAAGACAGCGATCAACAGGCTTGCTACTGACAGTTGAATAAACGACAAACTGTTTAAGAAACCACTCAAAATTGCAAAACAAAAATGTACAACAAATAAAAAAACTTATCCTGGATGCCAGAAACGTAAGTCCAAGGCTTCTTGATTCTCGAAACCCTTTAAATGTTATCTTGGAAGATTCCATTATGGCGTCCATGTTTGGGATATTTTCTGTGTCCCTCTCCTCTCGTGAGTAGCTGTCAACGAAGTCCCTGCTTACTAAAGAGTTAGTGTCTACTCGTTTTTTCGAGTGTGCTAGAGTACTAGTTATTAGAGCTTTCGTTCTAGTTTCATGTAAATTCGTTTCGGTATCTTTGGCAATCAATCGAGTCAGCTTATTATCTCTGGTAATCTTTCTAGTATCTTTGACTTTCTTTTGGAGTTCGCGGACCGACCCGTTTCGAAACTCACGCTCGACATCTTTTAGTGTGGGTCTGCCGCTAACAGCGTATGCGTTTGTTAGTATTTTGAGCGTACCACAAGGAGAGAACTTCGCCATTATCGTAAGTAATACTTTGAAAAACGAAGGAAGAAGCAACGCCTTCGCAAAGCAATAAGTCACATGACTTTTAGTATCCCGCCTCGTTTTCATGCTTGCCTCGTTTTCAGGATTGTCGACTACAACGATAGACTGATAGATAGATACAAATCCGAAACCTAGACTCGGCCTGCCTTGCAGGAAGCCCGAGTAATAAACACGTAAACGTCACGGTGGCGATTTTCATTGTGTTTGCCTTATGAATTATTAATGAGTTTTTTAAGGCTTGTTTAAATCAGCTGATAAAAGTCTTTGAATCTCATTGTCAAGCTTCAAATGGCAGTCAAACATTGCCCTTCATGTCCTCTCAACCATACAGTATTCTATAGAAAATTTGTCATTCAGCTGAGAATACAGGGAGTCTCGTTTTTGGAACCTTTGTTCTGTGAGCTGCTCCCGCCCTAGGGCGAAGTTTATAAACAAAATAAAATAAGAAAAAAATGTTCAAAGGCAGATATGATGTCTATTGGAAACAGGCAAATATACACTGAATACAGTGGTTTTTAGATACCCATGAAACACTCTATTAATTTTATTAGAGTTTAATTTCTAGTACAAAATATGTTAACATCTATTGCACAGGTTTATGAAAATCATTTAAACTGTTGGGAAATGATTATCAAATTCTGTAAATTTACATTTAATTTGATGTGTTTTACTGCATGTGTCAATATTAAGCCCAAGATGGGTGGGCATTTGCATTATAATGGCACATTAAACTAGTGCCCAATCCTCCACTCTGTCAAGTTAAATGTCTATACCGGTAGAGGCTATTTTGCAAGCTTTAGAACAACATTTCACGTCAAAGGACCCCATTATTAGAGCTAGATTTTAGGTTTTAGGGTTAGGTTTAGGGGTAGACCCTCTCCCAGTCCCTAGCCCTAAACCTAACCTTTATCTAGCCCTGTTTAAGAAGCGATTGTACACGCACTTAAAGGATCGTCAGTGAATCTGCTACTAAAATATCGTTATAATTTTATCTTCATATACATATTACATTTATTTTATATTTTATCATTATTTTGGAGGTCAGCTCAATATGGGGATTTCGTTCCTCCCTGCTGACACCCTATTTGCATTATTAGTCAATTGTTATTTTATTAGTCAATTGTTATTTGCAAATAAAGTTGTTATATATATATATAATAACGGGACCTTTTGATGCAAAATGTTGTTCTGAAGCTTGCGAAATAGCCTCTACCGTCTATACCAGCCAGCCAAGAAAGAGAATTCCCTGGGGTGGGGACACTAAGAACAATCAAAATGCCCCCCTCCCCCCCACTCTTGGGCTTAACATTGATACATGTATGGAATCCCTGTGCTATGTTCTGTTGATAAGGCCAGTATTAATGGAAGTCAAGTTAAGACTTCACTAGTTTTGAGAGATTTTCTAGGAATTTGTAGTAACAGTATTTGACATCGTACTCCATATCATACCAATAATTGACAGCAATACATTTATGACTTTGTTGGACATGATGGAACCACAATGAAGGCAGATAGAGTGTTTCACCAGCCTTAACAGTACATATAATTGGTCTTGCTTTAGCAAAGTCAGGATATAACTCTAAGTCTGGCTCTAAAGGATCCACTGCCACCCATGGAATAAGACTTTCTTTTTTAACATCTCCATCAAAGCTGTCATTCTCACTGTCATCTTTTAGAGTGTGTTTACTGGACACACTGTTCTCATCATCAGAATTGTCAATAGCATCACAACCAGTGACAACACTTTTAGCACAACAGCTTTTAGACGAAGCTGATATATCTTTTGTTTCATCACCCTGAATTTCTTCAATTTCAAAAACTCCATTTGCATTTAGTTGGTATTTAGAGGGTTTATAAAGACCATATGTCACAAAAGGGAGGTCAGTGGGTGGGATCAGTGTGAATGTCTTACTTCCTGACACTACACAATATAAGTTCTCATAATGGTCTTTATGCATAGATGTCACTGCCCTACCATCACCCATCCAAAAATTCACAGCGTCTGGAAGTTTATCAAATGCTTGCGATGCCCAGGGAATATCTAGAGCTGCATCTTGAATGATTTCAGGAAATTCTTCGGTAAAATTAGAATTCTGTTTCTGAATATAAAAGATGCCTTTGTCTTGTTCACTGTTGTCTAGAATATCCAAAAAGTGGTCCATTTTCATGGTGCGTTCTTCTGGCATAACAAACTTATCTCCCACTACAGCGTCAGCATACCCATTTGGAGTCACTGCTACGGTAACTTCTTTGTCTCCTATCTTTTTCCTAAAGTACTCAGAGTTCCATACCTTGAGGGCTGGCCAATCGTTGATATTATTCTTTATGATGACTGGGATGTTTGGGGTCACCCAGTTGCGATAAAACTCCAAAGGACTTGGCGGCGTTGGTATTACTGGAACTTCAGCGCTCAAATACAATTCCCTGGCCTCTGTGGAAAGGCTATGAAAGGATTCTGTCAAACCTTTCATAAGATTCATGGCGCGAAAGTTATTGTTTTGAAAACACAATTTCACTCAAATTCGTCCGCCATTTTGTTTGCCCGCAGGCTTGGTTACCGCTGCTTTCGGCCTCAGTCCCTCTCCTGACCATTAACCAGAGGTGGGGTACATGTACAAAGTTTGATGAAAGTTACCAACTTTTATTGCTTCAAAAAATGCTTTTAATTCTCTCTCAAGAGCAAAAAGATCATCTGAAGTTCCTCACTTCCCTTGAACCAGATGTGGTTCTCGAGTTTGTGCGAATTTCTGTCGATTTCATCCTAAAGGGGCCTCCGAATTCTAAAATCTTTCAGGCTGCAGCACAGAGGCTTGGAGTTGATATTCCAACCATCAAAAATGGTATCAATGGGCTCATGCATCTATTTACTGAATGCTCAAGATTGATGATTGGAGAAATAGACTTTCAAGATTCTGTAATGACTCTTGGGTTTTCTGAAGACCTCAACAAGTCCTTGCTAGAAGTCTACCTCGTAAATCGTAAAGAAATTCGTAACATCCTGTCAGAGATGACCGTGTCAGTTCCATACTACCACAACTTGGAATGGCGCTTTGATGTGGAGTTAGCCAGCAGATCCTTACATCATCAAACAAATCCTTTAGTTTTAATGAAACTGCATACAAAAGAAGGAGATAACAAGTCAGCTAAAGTGTTGCAAGTAGATCCAGTTAACCTAGTCCATTTGACAACAGTATTGGAGAATGCAATGCAGGAAATGAAGAGTGCTCATTGTAGAAGGATTGTTAGGAATATAAAATAGACATTATTAATAATATAATAGTGACAATAAGTAAGGGTTATGGGCCTGAAGCGAGGGGTTATGTGAATATATACATAACCACGAGCTGAAGGCCAATAAATGACTTATTTTTACATTCAGGGTGAGGTTTTCGAAAATACAAATTTCATTCATGTCTAAAACAGAGAAATTTATGTTGTTGAATTATGGCAGTTCATGTCAGAAACATGCGAAGTAAATCATACGAGTGCACCAAATGCATCCCACAAGTGTAAAAGTGTGTTTAGGTCATATGCATTGGGTATCAACTTTGTATTGTTTCCAACCGGGTCTTGCAAGTCTTTAATGAGGCCATGTAAAGACTAGAAATATTGAAAGATCATCACGGATATGTAAGCAATTTAGGCAATTGCTTTAGAAAAGCCTGAAAAAAATTCGGGGCTTCAACGGGATTTGAACCCATGACCTTTGCGATACCAGTGCAATGCTCTGCCAACTGAGCTATAAAGCCACATATATTGGGAGCAGGCCATTTTGTTGGGTTCATAGTATACCACATAGGAATGTAAATGTATTTAACAAATTTACGATGGAAAGCCGTGGTATGTACTCTTATTCACCACGATATTACGTCACACATGGTCAAAATGTTATGGACTCACGAGGCGTAGCCGAGCTGTTTTGATGGAATTGATGGAATCGACATTTGAGAGTTTTGGTCACCTTCGCCGCTTTGAAAACTGTAAGTTTTAGTACTTTTCCTCGTGATGTTTTGTGAAATTTTTGATCAGTAATGCTAATAGACACTCCATCCAAGACCTGAAAACAATGTTTTATTTGTGAAAAATCTAGGAAATTGCTCTTTCCTTGTGGTTTGCAAGGCAAAAACAGCCGTGTGAAAACCGTGTGCAATTTTATGACCGATGGTAAGTGTATATTTTCATTAATGTTTTGTTGAGAGCTTTTCTGAAAAATCATTTTTCTTTACAAAAAAGAGTTTTGTCAACCATTTTTGTAATTTCTATGCTGCATGTTATCTGATATTTCAAGCAAAAATGAGAAAACTAAACTCCTGCAAGTTTAACTTATTTGGCTTTGTCAAGAATGACAAAACAGTCAAAACTTTAGTTATAGTTTGTAAATGTCAATGACTGGTTTGACAGTTAACGTAATATAATCGCTTTCCTAAAGTTTGCAAAAAAAATGATTTGATGTACCTAGTAAAAATGGCATTTTTGTGAGTTGTTTCAACACCAAATCATCAACATATCTCTGTGAATGAATTCAGGGAAAGTCGCGCGAAATTTTGTAAATTTTCATCGGGCTCTGTAAATTAATGTTGTGAATCTGGTAGTCTTGTTAGAAGCTATCGATTTTCTTGACGAAAACAATTAGACTTTCGATTTTTGTAGTTATTTTACTTAATTGAAAATGAAAATATTGTCTTTTTTTCAAAAAAAACGCTTCAAAAAGTTTGACTTTGCTTTGCGTGACAGATGACGCCATCAGATCCATGGTATGTACTCTCATTCACCATGGCTCTTGACCAATCAGAAATCGAGAAATTGCTCAATTGTGGTAAAAATGTATATGGATTGATCCGCGGTAATGGAACTAGAAATATTGAAAGATCATCACAGATATGTAAGCAATTTAGGCAATTGCTTTAGAAAAGCCCGAAAAAAATTCGGAGCTTCAACGGGATTCGAACCCATGACATGTAAAGACTATCGGTTCCCTGACTTGTTGCATTTCAATGCAAGGTGAGTACCGGTATACATTTGTATGCAAGGGGAATATGCCGTATTCCCCTTGCATACTGATATATATTCCCCTTGCATTGAAATTAGCTGTTTGTTCTAGCATGGGTTATGCCATATATTTAACTGTGAAAAACAAAGAAAACCGAACCAATGTGACAATAAGCAACAATTCTTGGAGCACTGGTTGCAAAAACAAACCAGGGGTGTAAAACCCATCCTTTGCATGGAAAAGCAGTTCAGCCTCCTTTGCAGATATTCTTGGTTCATCAAGCAATGAAGCATTATGACTTTAGCATTGCATGAGCTTAGCATTGCATTATGAACCTAAGAACATTTGTAAAGAAAGCCAAGGGACTAGTTGACTAGTCAAAATACCTTTGTAATTTTCAGAAACATTGACATCACAAAATCCATGTAAAGAAACAAATTGATTAATAAACAAAGGAGTATTGGTATTTTTATATGTGGGACTAGTTTTACCTTGTTAAAAATTGACATATTTTACTCCTCCAATGAAACGAACACCATCTCCATCCCCTGTAAGGCCAGCTGGATGTACACTGCAGTATTTCATGCAACATTTTCAGTAACATCCCATGCAACACAGTTGCACCATGTCCACTTGAAATGTTGCAATAGTACAACTTGATTGACCTGACCTGTAACTGTTGCATGCAACATTGCAGGGGTGGACAGTGGGTGCAACTGCTGTATTTGTGCAATGTTACAGGAATTGTTGCAAAAATACAATTTGATCCTGACTTTAAACTGTTGTATGCAACATTGCAGGGGTGCACAGCAGCAAGTGATAACATCTGCACGTCTCCAACTTCTATTGTCTTGGACAAATGGATAATTTTGAAAGGATAATTTCTAGCTGTTCGTACTTCTGCACTCGACTGTAATGCTCCAAAAAACTTTGAGGAGACTATAGGTAGCCCTAAGCCAGATTAAAACCGTAATTGAGGCCACTTCTGTCTAGCGGTTCACGCATACTCGTCATGTTATCACTTGCTGTTTGGGTGCACAATGGATGCAACTGTTGCATTTGTGCAGTCTTGCAGGAAATGTTGCATTGTGTCTTTCCATAATAACCCTTTCTCTCAAGGTTGAATGCTCATTTAAATTCAATGTGAGTTCACTTGAAAGCAAAGCTATTAGGTCTATTAGACCACGATGGGCCATTATTTCAGCACAAACGAGCAAAACAATGAAAGGTTGACGTAGTATACCAGTCATGATTTAGCAAAACATTTTTCGTGTAAGGTATTTTGTAAGGTCTGACAGCTTATGGCAGTATACAAGTAATATTTCGAAAATTCGAATAACGTTTTTTTTGCAAATTTATTGGGTCTGGTTGCCATGGTAACCGTTTTCTTAGTACCCTCCCATACTTATACATTGATTCATGGCGGCCTTGCAGCGTTTGAAGCCTTGCGGCCTAACAACCTTGCGGCCTTACAGCCCTTACAGCCCTTACATCCCTTACAGCCCTTACAGTCTTACAGCCTTACAACCTTACAGCCTTACAACCTTACAGCCTTACAACCTTACAGCCTTACAGCCTTACAGCCTTACAGCTTTACAGCCTTACAGCCTTACAGCCTTACAGCCTTACAGTCTTACAGCCTTACAACCTTACAGCCTTACAGCCTCACAGCAGTTTTTGCTTTGTATCCACAATCTTATATACTGTATATAGTCAATAATCAGAGCTCTTCCATTAATCTTTTTATTTTGATTAAGTCGTTTTCGAATTAGAGCTGTGAAACCATTTTTAAAGTCCTAGCTATAGTCCTTTGAATTCAGTTTGCATGACTTTCTTTATCCATTGATTATTTTGGGTGCACACTCGTAGCCATTATTCTATCTCAGTCATTTCTGTAGATATATAAAGATTCATAACATTCACAAACAGATTCATAATTTTGAACATTTTAGAGGAGCGAGAGCTAGGGTATGCAGTACGTGTGACAATGTTTTGACGTGTATGCGTGCTTTTCTCCCTTTGTTTTCCTCTGACATGATTTTGTATGTGTATGGAACTCCACTTTTGCTGACCATGCATGCAGATAGAGATTCGTTTTACTATTCTAAAAATGGTTAATAAAATTATAAAAATAAACGAACAACAATTGAATTAAAACGCAACGTAACAAGAGCCATGTGACTCTTTCAGTTTATGAAGCTTGGTACTATCTTTTGTAAGCTTATAATACTTAGCGAGACGGAAGCCTGCTTATTATATTATTGAGTCGGTTTTCTTTGTTATTTGTAGGGCTTTTTATCTCGTATTTCCCTGGTAATTTTGTATTCAAGGGCTTTAATATCCAGATATTGCCCTTGTACAAGGGCTTTATATAGATATTGCCATCCTATGAGGGCTTTATCCAGATATTGCCCTCGTCCCATACTTCCCTAGGTCTTCTTAATTTGTACCTTAGACTTAGAAATTTTCTACTTACTCCTGTAATCAAGTACTAAGTTGCGAATTTTAGTGAGAAAGTGTTGTGTTGAGAAGTGTTGAGAAATATAACTGTAGGATTCAAACCCGAGATCGACCTTTTGCATACCTATACCCGGCCCCTTTAACCTCTATACTACTGAGCTAACTGATGGAAACTTATCAACAAAAAATCGTTTTGTCTGTTACAATAAAGTTTGTTAACTCCACCGTGAATAGAATTGAAAAGCAATTGTTTAATAAGATATTTTCCTTCTGGGAATTCAGTACGTAACAGTGATCAGATCGTTAATATCGTTTGGCATTGTTTTTGTGTGAAAACTTCCTCAATCATATAATAAGCCAGTTAATTACCTCGAACCTCGACCGGCTTTTATCCATATACATCCTTCGGGCCTACTCCCGCGGGGAGGGCGGGGGCACTCCCTTACAAAAGTGGTAGGGGTGCTCGACGGACCTTTAGCCGGTCGAAACTATAACCCACTCGTACCTTTTAGGGTACGAATAAGCGGGTCAGGATAACGAAAATCCCAAAGACTGAAACGATCTCACATACGAATATTTTTTATTAACAATGTGATTTAGCAATCGAACAAAAATGTTTTTCTAAAGTTTAAAACTCTGAGTTTCTGTCTTATTAGTTGAATGTGTGGTCGTACCTTTTAAGGTGTAAAATCGTCATCTCCGATAAGTTATGCGTACCTTTTATTGTCATTTTCAAAACCCTCCATCGAGCACCCCTACCACTTTTGTAAGGAAGTAGGGGGGAGTAGGCACGCCCTCGGGATGTATATGGCTAAAAGCCTCGGTTCAAGGTAATTAACTCTTCATAGACCATCTTCTCATACACTTATCTACAATTTGGGCATTTGTATGTGTTGTCCAGTGCTGTAAGTGCTGTAAGCCTGTAAGGCTGTAAGGTTGTAAGGCTGTAAGGTTGTAAGCCTGTAAGGCTGTAAGGCTGTAAGGCTGTAAGGCTGTAAGGCTGTAAGGCTGTAAGGCTGTAAGGCTGTAAGGCTGTAAGGCTGTAAGGCTGTAAGGTTGTAAGCCTGTAAGGCTGTAAGGCTGTAAGGCTGTAAGGCTGTAAGGCTGTAAGGTTGTAAGGCTGTAAGGTTGTAAGGTCGTAAAACTGTAAGGCTGTAAGGTTGTAAGCCTGTAAGGCTGTAAGGCTGTAAGGTTGTAAGGCTGTAAGGCTGTAAGGTTGTAAGGCTGTAAGGTTGTAAGGCTGTAAGGTTGTAAGGTCGTAAAACTGTAAGGCTGTAAGGTTGTAAGACTGTAAGGTTGTAAGGCTGTAAGGCTGTAAGGCTGTAAGGCTGTAAGGTTGTAAGCCTGTAAGGCTGTAAGGCTGTAAGGCTGTAAGGCTGTAAGGTTGTAAGGTTGTAAGGTTGTAAGGCTGTAAGGTTGTAAGGCTGTAAGGTTGTAAGGTTGTAAGGCTGTAAGGTTGTAAGGTTGTAAGGCTGTAAGGCTGTAAGGTTGTAAGGCTGTAAGGGCTGTAAGGGATGTAAGGGCTGTAAGGTTGTAAGGGATGTGAGGGATGTAAGGGATGTAAGGGATGTAAGGTTGTAAGACTGTAAGGTTGTAAGGGCTGTAAGGGATGTAAGGGATGTGAGGGATGTAAGGGATGTAAGGGCTGTAAGGCATGTAAGGCATGTAAAGCATGTAAGGCATGTGAGGGATGTAAGGCATGTAAGGGATGTGAGGGATGTAAGGCATGTAAGGCATGTAAGGCATGTAAAGCATGTAAGGCATGTGAGGGATGTAAGGCATGTAAGGCATGTAAAGCATGTAAGGGATGTGAGGCATGTAAGGCATGTAAGGCATGTGAGGCATGTAAGGGTTGTAAGAGATGTGAGGCATGTAAGGCATGTAAGGGCTGTAAAGGATGTAAGGGCTGTAAGGGATGTAAGGGCTGTAAGGTTGTAAGGCTGTAAGGTTGTAAGGCTGTAAGGTTGTAAGGCTGTAAGGCTGTAAGGTTGTAAGGTTGTAAGGCTGTAAGGCTGTAAGGCTGTAAGGTTGTAAGGCTGTAAGACTGTAAGGGCTGTAAGGGATGTAAGGGCTGTAAGGGCTGTAAGGCCGCAAGGTTGTTAGGCCGCAAGGCTTCAAACGCTGCAAGGCCGCCATGAATCAATGTATAAGTATGGGAGGGTACTAAGAAAACGGTTACCATGGCAACCAGACCCAATAAATTTGCAAAAAAACATTCGAATTTTCGAAATATTACTTGTATACTGCCATAAGCTGTCAGACCTTACAAAATACCTTACACGAAAAATGTTTTGCTAAATCATATGACTCATTTGTGACGTAGAGTTAAGATTTAAAAAATTAATACTCAAAGAATGAAGAATACCTTGTTAATGCCCATCAAGGGCTCTTAATGAATATGCACTATTCTTTTGATTCTCCATAAAATTTAGTTTACGCTAATACTGAAAAGGAGATTGTACTTGCCCCAATCCCATCTGCTAAGTAAGGGAGAGTTCTGGGTGAAGAAAGTGTGGTAGCAACAAAGCTTCAGACTGATTCTGCAGACATTTGTATTGGCATTCACAAAATTATAATTCATTTACAAAATCATACTTTACAAAGTTGCTTAAATAAACACCAATATTACAGCATTCTTACTCAATCTGACATTAACAGCGGTACTTTACTAATGGAGGTGTTATGACTGTCAGTATTTTACTTAGTACCAGCACCAGAAAGACACTCACCAAAATCACTAGTATCTTCATATTCATCTTCAGCACAATAATTTAAGAAACTAGACTGATTCTATAAGTCCGTTTGTTTGCTCTTCAGTTGAGCAGACTACCAAGTCCAACAACTATGACTTATGGAAACAAACTTGTCTGCTATTTTTGTTGTTATAACAATTATTATGGAAGATGTTCAATCTGTGCCCTCAGGGTTGTTATTGTGCATATTTCCAACAATCAAAGACAAATTACAGCCTGTAATGTTATTGAAAATGAGTTTTTTAATATAGAAATGATGGAAATAATGCAATGAGCTGTTCATAAGTAAGTTTGAAAAGTTCTTTGATCATGTGAGTTTTTTAGTACTGTTTTATGAATATGCAACACTAACAATTTTTTTTCATCCTACAACATCCAGAGAGCCCTAGTGCTCACTTAACTCACAATGTACATACAAAGTGTATTGATGACTTTCAAAAATGGCGGCCTAGTACATGAGAACGAGGCCACAAAGGCCTTGTTATCAGAAAATAAGCGTGGCGACACCTCTATTGCTATCAAAGATGATGTGTTCCTCTTCCTTTTGAAATAACTATTTTCTGTGCATTTTACAGGATAGACTTAGACTCATTTGATGCCATGACAATTTAGAGGCCTTTCTGGCCTCGTTCTTGTGAACAATGAGCCGCCATTTTTGAAAGTCGTCTATGTTGTTAAAATATTTTGTATAAAAATGACAATTCTGATTTTCTGATTCTTTCATTCTTCAAACTAATTTTCATCTTCGTCGGACCCTTTTTCCAGCTCCATACTAACTTCATCGGTCTCAGCTGTGGGAGGGAGTTCTGGTTGCATTTCAAATGTAAGTTGCTGAAGTGTTTGTCCAAGCATATGAACACTAAAAGTATCTTCCCTTTGAATTCCAAGTGCTTTATGAAAGTAATCAATTGCTTCATAATGGTTTCCTTTTAAACTGTGAATAAAACCAATAGCAGAGAATGTTGACGCTTTATTTGGTACTAAAACCAGTGCCTGTCTATAGCAATCCATTGCCTCTTCATACTTTCCCAACTTGCGATAAGTGTGTCCTAGGTTACTAAGCAATGACTCCCATGTCTCTGACAAAACTTCTCCACTGATGAGCTGGGCTTTATGAAGTGCATTCTTGAAGTGCTTCTCAGCGTTAGGGTAGTCACCATTTTGGTATTCTATTACTCCCATTTCTTGCAGCACAAATGGGTCATTAGGTGACAGTGAGAGGGCTTGGCTGAAGAATCTTTCAGCAAGTTTCATGTTGTTAGTTTTGCCATACTCCAGACCAATATACAAAAGTGGGAGATGGCATTTAGGCATTAATTTGGATGCAGTAAAATATGCTGCCATTGCTTGATCGTGTTCTCCTTCTGCTGCAAAGGAATGACCAAAGCCGAGCCAAGCAGGACCAAACATCCTTTCAGTAGATGTAGCTTTACTGAAGTATCTCCGTGCTTGCTCATACTTCTCAATTAGGTAGTAGTAGCAACCAACGGCATACCATGCCACTGCTTTATGGGGGTAGTTATCAACCAGCTTGTGTGCAAAGTAGAAGAGATTGTTTGACTTCTTCAACTCTACCAAACATGAAATATGGATTGGTAAGCATGCTTCGTGATATGGGTCAGAATTCAGTACTGCACTTGTCAACTTGTGGCACATTGTAAAACTGCAGTTATAAAAATGCCTCTCAGCCATGTTAACGACAACATCTAAGTTATCATTTAGACTGTCCAAGTTGCCTGGTAGCTTGGGGTCTTCTGGTTTGGTATACTTTTGCAGCCGACTTTCATATAAGAATTTTAGGAGCTCAGCTTCTTCCAGAGTGCACTGTTCTGCAAATGGCAAACTGTCTAGCAGCTCTTTTTCTTCTTTATCTGTTAACATATGATGGGAAATCAACAGATCAAATGCTTCAAAACAATGGACATCAATTCTTAAGGCCTCTCTGTAACACTCTGTAGCTAGACTTCTGTTATCCATAGCTTCATAAACAGTTCCCTTTACCAGTGCCACTGCGCTTTCCAGTTTACTTGAGTTTTGAAAACTGTCGTTAAACGACACAGAAACCCTTTCTCCGGCATCTTTAGACTCAATATCGAGTACGTCTAATGCATTCTGCCATTGCTTGCATTCAGCATGGCATTTTGCAGCAAGGTAACGACAAGCTAGGCTGACGTCGACAAATCCTCTACTCTTCAAAGCATGACAAGCCCGCTGGTACTGACCGGTCAGGAACAGAGTTTGAGCAAACCAATAGACATCTTGGACTTCGCCTTTAGATAGAGACACAGCTTTGTCAGCCCAAAATAAAGCTGTTTTGTACTGATGATTGTCTAAATAATGGCGAATCAAATTCCGAAACTGCGAGATATCAAGCTTCCCGCCAGTCGCCATTTTGGAAAGGAAAAGGCGTTTACAAGGGAAGCCGCTGTTCAACTCGAGCCAGAAGCTACACAATTTAAGGGGGAGGGGAGGGAATAACATAAATATCAACTTAGCATTTAGATCAAGATTAGATGAAAATTTGCTATTGATGCTATCATAGACTTTAAAGACTATTTTAAGATCTTTAAGCGTTTTATCTAGGATTTTTTAAGCATAAATATTTACTTGGATTGTACATATAGTTGCATAGAAAGTACAGTCCCCTCCCATATTTAGTATTTTGGTACTAAACTAACAACTCTGAGTAAAAGCCTGTGTAACCCAATCTTCGTGTTCGACATGCATCCTCGAAGAAGATGCTTTTGGTTCAGAATGGAACGTGGAATTTGCTGTGTTTGTCCTGAATGAACTTCACTAAATGTATTATTGTACAAAGTTGTAATTTTAGGGAGTTATTCTCCCTATGCTAGTGAATTTCAAGTTTATTTTACAAGATGTCTGCCCCTGCTAGCGAGAAACAAGCCAAAGGGAAGAGCAAAAGGGCCACTATAGCTAAGAGCCATAAATTGACTAAAGGTAAAGCTTAAGGTTTTATTAGATCTGTGAAGACATAAGTTCAGTAGATCTACAGATAAACTAAGTTATTTGAAGCAAGCTGTGCTAAAGTATTTGTAAGCTTATATGGAAATCTTGTTGATTTGATATAAGTTAAGTTTATAAGTTAACTTCCTTTGAGTACAATATGTCTAAAGTGTTATCCTTCTCCTTATGGCTATTTAGCCAAAGTTTTGATTTAGTTAATCTTGATTCTTTGCAGGTGGGAAGGAAGCCACTACAAACGATGATAAATTTCGTGGACATGGCACTAGTTTTAAATGCAAGGTACAAAAAATTGTAGATCTACACGTACAAACCCAACAACTGCAAATGTTAATTTCATCTGATTAGTAAAGATTCGGCCTTACAAAACTCTTAATTTCATCTATTGGCAATCTGTTTAGTGTATAAAGAAATAAGATTAAAAACTATTAAAAATTGCAAGATATCAGATGTGATTGATAAACAGACCGTGCTCATTGAAAATCAAAATCAAAATCGTGAATAAATTTTGAACACATCGTTCTCCAATAAATAAAAGAGAGACATTATAAGATTGTTTGAATTTCTGTCATTTCTAGATTTATCCTATAGATATTCTGGGTTTAATGTTACTTTAGACATTGAACTTGAGGAGGACGTCAAGTATACAATTTAGAAAGTACGCAATAGAATTCGGTGTTTGGTTGACAATAAATGTTACATCTTTTTTGTATAATTGTGGTGTAAATTCTACGAGGATATTCTTTCTTTAATTTCTAATCAATCAATTTTAAGAGTAACTATTTCTAAAAGTACTTAATATATAATTGGGTATTAAATTTTTGTCATTGTACGCTATATGATAATGATCAGTCAAGTCATTTGATAAATTTTGTCGTTTGTTTACATTCCATTCCAGGATGAAAACGTTAGATACCGTAGTTCCTGAACCAATTTAGCTGGTGGTTAATAGTGTACTAGTAACAATATAATGTCTAATAAATAGTCATCTTTATGATATTCCTATTATTTATTTATTTTTTCTTAGCTTGTTGGTGTAGCAGAAGTTGATGGTCCTAGAGGAGATAGTATGTGTATAGAGGCAATCAAGAAACTGAAGGTAGATCTACTTATATTTGTGTTGAGGCAATCTGTGGTCATTATTAACAAACAGAATAGCTTTATTCCATGCTCCATTCTTTAATACAGCATGCAGGAAGTGATGAGAGCGTGAAATAAGTGTAGGGAGAGCACAGGCCTTAGGTGAGTGTACAAATCATGGTCTCCACATTTGTTTCATGCTCTCAGTACTTTACAAGTGCTGTATTACTGAATGGAACACAGATAAAGCTGTTCTGTTTATTTTATTATATATTTACCAAATTGTTACATAGATAACAAAAATTCCAAATTAAAGTGTTTGTGCTGCTGAGATCAGAACTGTGTTCTGCTCAGTAATAAAGTACTGTCAACTTTTGAAGAAACACAGTGTGCATACTATCTGTCCTTGTCCCTGCCACAGTGCCACTCATTAATTAGCAGTACCCATCATTTTTCAAACCTATGTGAGAAATGTCATATTAAGTCCAAAGTAGGGGACTACGTGTCCTATTGTTTTGCCACCTAGTTTAACTATGTAAATGTAAACTGAATCTGTAAATAAATAAATGAAAGTCTGGGTGTGTTGTTTGTGCTTATTTTTGCATCACTAGTGAGAGCCAGTAAGCAAATATTTGTTATGCCTATATAAAATATTTGCTTAAAACATAAGCTTAAGTCTTATGTTTTAAGCAAATATTTTATATAACTCTTTATTTTCTGTTCTTGTTTATTTAGCAACATATAAAACAGACTGGTGAACACAAGCCAAAGATCATTTTGAATGTAACTCTTATGGGGATCAGAATATTAGAAGAAAAAACTAAAGTAAGGAATTCTAAATTTGATACTTTGAAATCCAATGCTTTGTTTGATATAGTGTATAATGAATTATATAAATTATATGTTCAAATATGAGATATGCTGATACCCATTTATGGATTGAAGAAGTGCCCACAGAAATTACTCAAATGACTTCATTTTTTCAAGTGTTCTCAAATGGTCCAAAATGATAATACTTGACTTTCCTATGGTAGAACATCAAAACATGCTTAAAGGCCCACTTGGATGAAAATCGATGAAAATTGGAAACTGTTTATTTCTATCTGAAGATGAATGTAGCTGAATAACCAGCTACCCTCTGCCAAAAATTTGCATTTCAAACTCATTATCAATGAGAAATTTTGATATAAAGTCTAAAAGAACAATAGGGTCGAGTAAATTAATGATGTCATTTACTCACAACTTAAATGCTAAAATACTTGACAATTTCTGTTCGTCTCGTTTGATTGTAAAGAAAATGTTGCTTTTGGTGATTATTGGGAGTCGTACAGATAGGTTTTACTAAGTTTCAAGACATTTCCAATTTTCATTTATTTTCATCCAAGTACCCCTTTAACAGAAGTCACTTAAAATAGTATTAATTTTATTGTTGATCAGTAATAATGAAGGATACTTATTCGATTGTCTTACCATAGTGGTCATTAGAAATGAATGTGATGTGACATTTTAACTGCTACTGTTGTATTGCTAGTCTTCATCAGGCGATGGTATAGACTAGATGCTTGCTGTCTTTAATACTCGTCAGTGGCTCAAATGGGGGGGGGGGGGGGTGTATGTGATCGGTTGATGCTGTTATATTTCCAAATGGTTGGCGACCATGCCTTCAGAATCTCAATCCTGTTGTCTCTGTTGATGTTATTGGGGTGGAGCCAGATCTGAATGGCTTCTTTGACACGACATGTGTACCAGTGTGGGCCACAATTGACACTCTGATTTCTTTCCATTCAAGACATTGGTCGGTCTTGTTGCCATTTTGGGCTACTGCTGAGGTCTGGGAGTGGTCCAGGCGTACATCTCTCTCGTGTTCTTTACTATTTCTTGTAGTGGTCTTCCTGTTTCACCAATGTAAACCTTGGCACAGTCACAAGACAGGAGGTGTAGTCCAGAGAGAAGAACAGAAGTACAGATCCATAGTGGTGCTACCCTATATAGAAGGTGTTTCACACACCCTTCACCACTGCCTCCCAGACCAAGGTATACAGACCATCTTCAAATCAGGGAGCACACTATGTAGTTACCTCATCTGCCCTAAAGACCCATTACATCTGCCCTAAAGACCCATTACCCTCCCAGTAGAGTTGACAGAGTGGTATACAATATCCCTTGCAGCAACTATGACACTGGTACACACATGGTGTCAAAGAATCCATTCAGATCAAGCTCCACCCCAATGACATCAACAGAGACAGCAGCATCAAGATTACAGAGGCGTTGTTACTGACCATTAGGAATCATAACAGCATTGACCAATCACATACAAGAGCTCTGCCCACCTGAGCCACCGACAAGTATAAAAGACAGCAACCATCCAGTCTACACCATTGCCTGATAAAGACTAGCATGAGCAGTCAAAACATCACATTCATTTCAAATGACCACTATCTTGAGACAATCAAATAAGTATCCTTCATTAAAAGTCACTTAGGCCATTTTTTATGGCCACCCATTCAGTTGATGGCAAGGTGAGACTTGACTTACTTGAATTGCCATCCTCCAATTAGTGCTTTGATAAGAGATAAGATAAGAGAATTCTCTTGTGCTGATTGGATTATTGCTCTTTACAAAGAATGCAATACATTATTGCTGGTCATACTTTTTGGCTTTGAACTGTAACAAAAATTTCTGTGCACAGCTAGAATTCAAATTTCAACTTGGAGTCCAAGAGATACCAAATGTCACAGAATCAAGACAATTAGGGTGGCTGGAATCACAGGAATAAAGACCTGATATTCAGTATTTACTGCAATTTTCAAAATCATGCGAACTTGGACATGTAAACACTCAAGTGGTTTTTGCCAAATTAGCTTCCATCAATCAAAATTAAAAATCAAAAATACGTAGATTTAACTAATACCAAAATCATAATTATTTAGCTGTTACAGATCGTCTAAAGATCATATTGATTTGATTTGATGGGTTTTTAGGGATCTTTATGAGTATTTTTTGGTTGTTTGAAAATTGCAGTATAACATGATTGAGTGGGGTTTCTTTGTTATTCAGGGGCCTTTATATATATATATCCTAGTCATTATGAATTCAAGGGTTTTATCTAGGTCTTCCCCGGGATTTATCTAGATAAATCCTTTGAATTTATAATTCCCTGTGTTTATCTAGATAAATCCCTTGAATTTATAATTTCGTTCTATACTTCCTTAGGTCGTCTATGTGTGAACACCGAGACTTAGAAATTTTCTTAGAATTATACTAAGTAATGATTTTTGGTGGAAAAAAAGTCTTTGATAAATGACTGAGATTTGAACCCAAGACCTTCTGAACTCCTATACCCACTTTTAACCACTATACTACTGAGCTAACTGATGGAATCTTCTCAACAAAAAAATGTTTTGTGTGTTATGAAGTTTGTTAGTGTTTCTCTGAATAGAATTGAAAAACAATTATTTATTAACTAAGGTTTTCTTCTGGGAATTCAGTAACAATGATCTAATTAGTGATTGTCTTTTTGAATCGCTTTTGTGTGAAACCCTCGACCTCAATCAAGGCAGATAAATACCTCGAAGCTCAGCTTTTATCCATATACATGGATATGGCTAAAAGCCTCGCTATTATCCCTTTCATAAATGATTTGTGTTTTTTGTTTATTTCTATAGAATGTATTGTTTGAGCATCCAGTCAACAAAGTGTCTTTTATAACCCATGATCCTGATGACAAGAAGATTTTTAGCTTCATTAGTAGTGCACGATGTTCATCAGGTCATGTTGGTCACATGATGTATGCTATCAAATATGACAAAGTGGTAAGGCCATGTATACAAGTAATGAATTAAGGCTGCTGGGACCTATTTCTGGAAACCATTGCTAGGGAAACTTCATATTTTTGTAAGTCGGCTAATATTTGGATTCAATCAGTGATACTTATGAGATAATCAACAATCACAAATTTCTTGAGTTTGATGACATCATCACGTGGCGTCATCAAATGACATCATCGGAACAGAAAATTTCTATAATTTTTATTGTTTCAAAACATTTTTATTCAATTCTTACATAGTATGGCTTTATTCTTCAAGGTGCACAAAGTGACGTATGCATTTTTCATTTCGTTGACAGATAAATTTTTGTAGGGTTCTTTTTTATCTTAATTTGTAAAGAACTTTTTGCTGATAACTTCGCTAATTTACACTTTTCTAGAAAACCCATACGTAACTTTGTGGAGCACAACACATAAAATATTTCAAGATAAAAATAATTATTTTTATAGCTGCAAGCTCCTCAAAGATTATAGAATTTAAAATGAAAGCCAGTTGTTTGTGCATGCACACTGGAGATTTCAGATGTTCGACACATAATGTAGTTCAGCTGTATCATAATAAACAGCTTCAATATGCCTATATTTGGTTTTAAGACTTTCACTTACAATGTTTTGACCCATTATTTTGCTTAGCCTCAGCCAACTGATAATTTGAGAAATTTGTAGCATATTTTGTTGAATTAATTTCAATGAAAAATTATATTTCCCACTCTCTAGATAGAAATGCAAACCTTTAAGACGCAAAGAAACAGGGGCATTCCAAAAGTGACCTTTTCTAAAAAACTCAATGAGCTCTGACACTTGCTTTTTTATAGCCAACATAACAACCACGATGCTTAGTAACAAAATATCCCTGGTGAAAAACCTTAGAGGATCCTTGAGGATCCTTAAAGATCCTGTAGGATCTTGCAAGGAAAAGGATCCTTGTAGGATATGAGTAAGATCCTGGCAAAATCTTGCAAGGAAAAAAAGTTGCAGGATCCTTGGACCAGTTTTAAGGAATTTACCAAGAAATTGAGAAGGATCCTTAAAGATTTATGAAGGGAAAAATCCTGTACAGCTTTCAAGGTTCCTGAAGGATCCTGGCAGGATCTGTGTCTGATCTTAACAAGATCCTGATTTTGTATTCCTTGAAATATCCTTCAAGATTTCCCAGGTTCCTTATAGGATCCCTTCTGGTTCCTTAAAGGATCCTTGCTTTTATCCCTTAAAAATCCTGAATGAACTTGAAAGGATCCTGGCAGGATTTGTGTCTGATCTTAACAAGATCCTGATTTTTGATTCCTTGAAATATCCTTGAGGATTTTCCCAGGTTCCTGATAGGATCTCTTCTGGTTCTTCAAAGGATCCTTGCTTTTATCCCTTAAAAATCTTGAATGAACTTGAAAGGATCCTGGTAGGATTTGTGCCTGATCTTAACAAGATCCTGATTTTTGATTCCTTGAAATATCCTTGAGGATTTTCCCAGGTTCCTGATAGGATCCCTTCTGATTCTTCAAAGGATCCTTGCTTTATCCCTTAAAAATCTTGAATGAACTTGAAAGGATCCTGGTAGGATTTGTGCCTGATCTTAACAAGATCCTGATTTTGATTCCTTGAAATATCATTGAGGATTTTACCAAGTTCCTGATAGGATCCCTTCTGGTTCTTAAGGATTTCGTCCAATCATAGATGCTTAAAACAATGGCCAAAAGATGCTTTCAATTTGCTGTTTTCTACATGGCAATTTTGCTATTTCAAACCTATAAAGAAAACGTTTCATGGAAAAGGAAGATATTTAAATAAAATAGAAGAAAATTAATGTGCTAAAGGATACAAAATAATCATTTAATGCATTAACTGTCATTACAATTTTGATACTTAGTATTATAAGTGAATTGAAATGAACCTCAGAAATACTTTTCCTCGGTTGTAGAAGTATGCCTTCTCTTTTTATCCTCTAAACTGGTTGGAAAACTAGAAAATCGCATCTTTCCCGTCTTGTTTTCTGTGACTATGACGAGGGAAAACTGGTGGCTAGTCACGCGACTGACCTATCAAAGCACGCCATTTTATCACGTGACGTTTGAATCTTGGCGGCCATATTTACAAGTTCGTTGTGGTTGTGGTACATGTACGCTTGCCCGTGTGGAATCAATGAGGTTTTTCTCCATGAATGTGGCTTAAATATCACAAAAATATCTTTACATTGTTGTTAAGTTTGATCGGGAACTTAAAGAAAGAAAATTTCGTTGGAGAAAGCACAAATTCAGCTGTGAAATAGCCGTTGATATTGACTGGAATCAAAGCTCAAATGGTTACCGATTTACAAACGATTTTGAAGCTATTAAAGTAAAATTGTTTGGTAAGTAGAATTCATTAAACTTACTAGTAAAATAATACTGTAGAAGCTAAATAACCAGTTATTTGTGTAGACACTCCGTTTATGAATGATGAAAAGAGATAGTGTACAGACTACGTTTCGTTGATCGATTTACTTCATTTTGCACGATAATTTAGATTAGGCGTAGTTTTGCTTTCAGGATTGGTGTTTTCTGTTTGAGTATTGTATCTGATGGAATGAATAATTTTGTTTTGAAGGACCAAAGATGTATCACCGGAGGACTACACTTTGCAGCTCGCAATATAAAACCAATGTATTTGTGGCAGATAAGTGAAACTGACATGTCAGCTAGCTCTAACCATGAACAACTATCCTAGATTTATGTCAACTACAGTGCAAGAACTGAATTTGAGAACTATAAAAGGATTGATATATTGATTATATTGCCCTCTTTAACTTGAAGTTAGCAATAAATAGCTTTTTGTATTTATTTTGTTGTAACACAAACAACCATTTTCATTGAAGTGTGACTTATGAAAATAATTTTCATTGAAGTGCAACTTATCAAAATAATTCAACTTTATTTTCAGACTAACATTCAGACAGCAGTAAAATTGGTTGGGTAAATTTGATTGAAATCCATCTAAATTAAAGTTTCAAAACAAGGAAACAAGACTTAATCCTTGGAAGTTCATTTGTCACACTTCAACAACAATAATTGTGATTCAAATAATGACAAAATGTACAAAGTTATATGCTAGACTGATCACACTTAACAAGTGAAAAAGTACAACATCTAAATAGTAAACAAATCCTTTTTTCCATTGTTTAAAAGTGCTACTTTGCATTATTTAGCTAGTTAATTCAATTTCATGGGTTACGTGTGATCACTCTATTGAGGTTATTCTAATATTGAACCATATTTTATGTTTGTCCAGTCCCAGTTATTTATATTGATCAAAAAGTGACATTAATTGGTAAGAACAATAATTTTTAGATATAAATTTATTGTAACACAAACATGACAGTGTGAAAATAACAGCCATTAAAATTAAATAAATTAAAATCATTATTTTGATCTTATGTTTTTTCCAGCATTTTTATTGTGGAGATATCATTTTGCTCTAAAATGTTTATGTCTGAATTGTTATTGATATTATCCTTCAGAAACGTTTCAGACTAAACTATTTACTAGGATTAGGATTTTCAAAGGATCCTTCAGAAATTAGGATCTTATAAGGTTCCTTTGAAAATTCTTCACAGATCCTGTGACTTTACAGGATCATAACAAGATCCTGTCAATTTCTTCTCAAGAATCAAAAGATTTTCAAAGGATCCTTCAGAAATTAGGATCTTGTAAGGTTCCTTTAAAAATTCTTCACAGATCCTGTGACTTTACAGGATCATAACAAGATCCTGTCAATTTCTTCTCAAGAATCAAAAGATTTTCAGAGGATCCTTCAGAAATCAAGATCTTGTAAAGTTCCTTAAAATATCCTTCAAAGATCCTGTGACTTTACAGGATCATAACAAGATCCTGTCAATTTCTTCTCAAGAATCAAAAGATTTTCAGAGGATCCTTCAGAAATCAAGATCTTGTAAAGTTCCTTAAAATATCCTTCAAAGATCCTGTTGCTGTGCAGGATCATAGCAAGATCCTGTAAATTTCTCCTCAAAAATTAAAGGATCCTTCAGGATCTTAAGTATATCCTTAAAAATTGAGGATCTGGTGACATTCCTTTGGTGTTAATCCTTCAAAGATCCTGCACAGTAACAGGATCTTGTGGGGATCCTGCAGGATCAGGCAGGATCCTGAAGGATCCTGTGGGGATCAGGCAGGATCCTTCAGGATCCCCACAGGATCCTTAAGGATCCTTAAGGATCCTACAGGATCTTTGTAAAGATCCTTCAAGGAATCAAGCCAAGATCCTGTAAAGATCTTTAAGGATCTTGGTCAGATCCTTCAAGGTTTTTCACCAGGGATGTCCCAGCTCCCTTAAAGTGATAGTTAAAGCATCAGAATTACACTTCACTGACAATCAACCAACAGTTTTCCAACAGCTGGCCAACAAAGACCAACAATGGGTCCTAGTGTACCAGCGCACTGCTGATTGCCAGCCTTATTTTGAGTTGATTTTATTTGTGATCTGGAAACTACTCCTGTATTGATATTTGTTGATATATTCTCAATTCTTTTCTTTATTGTAAGGCTGGTATTATTACAACAACTCTGTATGAGCTGTTTCAAACTGTATATAGACTGCGACAAGAAGCAGCTCAGAAGCAAAGACAAGCACAGTCGACACCTCAGACTCCAGATAATATCTCTCAAGGAAGCACAGCTGTAGTGTCAAATGGTACGTACAATAGAGCATAATCTGACAGTGTGTAAGGGACCGAGCTGTGCCATGCCTTTGTCATGTTGTCTATAAAACATTCAAAATTCCTGCCATAACCACACCATGCTGTGACTATGCTGATTTTACAGTCATGAATACAAAAAGCTGTTTTACTATCTATAGATTACTGAGTAGAACCCATTGTGTACCAAGAACGTGCTGGAGTGCTATTAAACTAATGAAAACATTTTCTTATTTCGTTGTCAGGGCCAAGTCAGGCTAGTAGCATCAATGATACAAACATTTATGAGGTAATAATAAGAATAATGTATTAATTCTTGGTAGTGCACTAGAATATACAGTCTGTTGTACTTCCCACAACAACCCCTCCAAATGTCAAGTTTCAGATTGTCACTTACGAGAGGTGGTTGACCATAAGTGGTGGTTGCAATGTATATATTCATCTGTTATAATAATAATAATAATAATAATAATAATAATATTTAATATTTATATAGCGCCATTTTCTATAAATATAATCAAATGCGCTTATGGCATTGCCTTCGTAATGATACTGATATCAATGATCTTGTTAAAAAATTCAATAATTTCGGTGTATACATCTGTTGTCACTTCTTATCATTTTTCTGACATAGTTATCAAACTCATTAATAATTCATTAGAAAACACAAAAGAAAATCATGACAGTGAAGGAGTTTTTTAATCAGCAAGAGATTTGTCCTGATTTGCATGCAACTTAAACTTGGATTTTCTTGGCCAAAATCACCTTCATCTTGAAAATTGAATAAAGCATGGCATAACTTAACTAGAAGTTTGATAAGTAAATAATATAAAATATATAGCCTGCAGCTCACCATTTTAAGTAATATTTCAAAAACGAGCAGGAGTGTTTTGTCGTGAATATAGACATGAGGCCATAGGCCGAGTGTTTACATCCATGATAAAACACGATCAGTGAGTTTTTTAAATGACTTCTAAAACTCATCATTTGAAAGTATTATAGCAATGAATTTATGAAAAAATTCCATTTTAACTAAAGGAATAAGCTTATCATTTTTTTTTGTGCATATAGGCATGCGCAGAATAATCAAATTTTCATCCCACACTTGAAAAAAATTAGAACATCAAAATAGAGTGGCATGAATCCCATTAAAAGAATCGTTGGTACTGTACAAGGTCAATGATCCGACAACTATACTGAGACCTTGTACTGATATAACACTCATGCATAAACATGAGTGTTTTATCAGAATTAGTTAAAACACTCATGTTTTATTAATGAGTGTTTTAACTGATTTTGATAGAACACTCATGTTTATGCATCAGTGTTTATATCTGGTATAAAGGTCTCAACACGTGACCAAATGAACGTCTTCAATTGGTCTATTTGCTTATGAATTATTAATGAGTTTTAGAAATGCCCATAAAAGTCTTCCGCTCATACTTTGTATATTACTTATTGCTCTACTTATCTCTGACCTCATTCTTTGTAGGAGCCATCATCTACATCAACCTTATCAACTATTGTGTCAGCCAATTCTGACACTTCACACTACCAGGTATTAGTTCATCAACAACACCTTGCTTTGTTATTATGTGTCTGTAGACAGAAGCTAATGGTCTTTGTTTTCAGAGTCCCACACCAAGACCTTTGCCTCCTGCTCCTTACAAGTCACAAGGAAATCTTGTCAATCAAGAGAGCAAGGTAAAACTCAAAGCCCAGACACACAGTGAAACTGATCAGTTGTACAATACATTATTGGAGAAAAGGTTGCACCGTGTGTCCAGGCTTTTACAATAGTCTGCAATTTTTTAAGACGTATTTTTTCACGAGTGTGTGAGCGTTATAATGAAGTCTGCAAAGCATGCTTATCCTGGTGTCACTTATGAGGAATGTAATTATAAGGTTCAGTCTTTGGGACTGAAGTTGAAACATTAATGACATTACAAAACTGTAGTCATCTCTCACAACCTAGTTCTCACTAATTCTTTCTTCGTTTATGTAGGAAAACGCTGTGGACACAATACCAGATCAAGCCTCGAATACACCAGCATCTGATCAGTTCTTTAGTTCATCAGTGTTCTCTCAGCCAGACCCGTCAGCCTCTGATAATGTTTCCTTATCATCTGTAGACTTAATGAGAAAGGAGTCAATTTCTTCTTCTATTTCTTCATCTTCCGAGACCGCTTCCTATGATGCAAAAAGTTTGGATTTAAAATCTGGAGTGGCTTCATCTACTCCGCCATCAATTCCTCGCACAAGACCTGTATCAAGTAACTCTTCAGGACAAGCTGTAGATGTAGTCAAACCCAAGGTCCCTGAAGAAGAAGACCCAGACTATGAAACTATCCCTTCCTGTCAGGATTATGAAACTATTCCCACTGATTTAGTCAAGAAAACAGTAGACAAAACTGAAACAAAGCCAGGTTTTGCCGGGTTTAGTTTCAAGGAATCATTTAAAGATGACAACGAATCGCTCCAAGTGTCCAAAAAGGTTGATCCATTTGGTTCTCCAGAAAAGCCTGAACCAAAAAGTGCTAAATCAGAAGAAAGTCCACCATCGTCTGCAGTGTTTAGCAATGATGACTTCTTCTCTAGTCATTTTGATGACAATTCTGCGCATGCTCCAACAACTGACTTCCCCGCTGATGATCCCTTTGCTCCTACATTGAATAACATTTCTGAAGGATCTAAAGCCAATGTTCCATTTGCATCCAATGATGCTTTTGAATCTGCCTTTGGATCTGGTCAAATGTCTCCTGTAGCCTTTGATCAGGAAAAAGAGAATGGCGCGAAAATTGAAGGAGATATCAGCTGCTCAAATAAAGCAATCGAGAAAGGTGCTCAGAAAGGCGAAGCCTTTTCTTCAAGTAGCGCTTTTGAAGCAGCATTTGGTTCAAGTGAACCATCTTCACCTGCTATCAAACCATCGGAAACAAATGTTGGGGAAAGCCCTGACAGGGAAAAACCCGCAAGTGAAGAACCATTATCTGAGTTGTCTTGGAGCAACGCTTTTGGAGAGGGTAACAGCAAGAAAAGCAAAGACGAGATGTCTGCGGCTGAACCTTCGTGGAGTGCTGCATTTGAAGACAACGACAGCAAAGATAAGCTCAAGGGAGACGAGTCTACCTTTGCATGGGATGCCTCTTTTGGAACAAAGTTTGACAGCGAGGAGAGTGACCAGGGACAGCAACCTGATAAAGTCGCAACAGAACCTGACTTGTCGTGGACTAACGCCTTCAGTGACAAACCCAAACAAGAGGTGACCTTCTCGTGGGATGATGCATTTGGTGGAGAAACCAAGGATGGACAGACAGACAATGGTATTGGCGGGAAGTCATTTGATGATGCGTTTGGTGGACAGACAGACAGTAAGGATAGACAGACGGACAATGGTTTTGACGGGAAGTCATTTGATGATGCTTTTGGTGGACAGACAGACAGTAAGGATGGACAGACAGACAATGGTTTTGGCGGGAAGTCATTTGATGATGCTTTTGGTGGACAGACAGACAGTAAGGATGGGCAGACGGACAATGGTTTTGGCGGGAAGTCATTTAATGATGCGTTTGGTGGACAGACAGACAGTAAGGATAGACAGACAGACAATGGTTTTGGCGGGAAGTCATTTGATGATGCGTTTGGTGGACAGACAGACAGTAAGGATAAAGGGATGGAGAATGGTTTTGGTGGGATTTCATTTAATGAGGCTTTTGGTGGTCAGACAGACAATAAGGGTGGACAGACAGACAATGCTTTTAGCGTGAGTTCATTCAATGATGCTTTTGCATCGACACCTCTTCGAACCTCTGATACGAAAAAGGACGATATAGTAAAAGGAACTGATCATGTATTCACTGGTAACTTTGGTGCCATTTTGACGCCTATCAAAGCTGATACTTCAGAAAAAGAGACAGAAGACAAGCCAGACGTCAGCCAAGATGGAAAAGGTTCTGCAGAGGATAAAACATCAGAGGGGAAGATTGATTCTAAGAAAGGATTTCCTGAAAGTGATAGGAAGGCTAAATTGGCAGAGGACGAGGATTTGTCTAGTTCTGATAAAGAAAATGACAACGAAAAATCTTCCGAAGGAAAGATAGAAACCAGTCGAAAAATCCCTCAAATTATTGAACCTACTGAAAAAGATGATAGTGACGACGATGATGATGATGATGACGCCGTTAGACCAGTCACTTTACCAGTCTTACCTACTAAACCAAAAACTGACCTTGAATCACCCTCTGTACCCCCACCCCTACCCCCAAGACCTATGGCACCATTGCCGTCCTTACCACCACGCCCAAGAACCTACTCAAGCCCGGTTACTGGAGAAATCCCTCAAACTCCTCCAAGACCCGCGGGATCTGTAGCATCACCTCCATCGAAGGCTGGGACGCCCAAACGTCTTCCTCCAGCCTTACCTCCAAGAATTGATCTTGAAATGGGGAAAGCTCGAGCAAGCTCAGCTTCGGTTGGCTCTACAAGCACGGCAGTGTCCGATCCGTTCGGTTCGTCCAAATCGACTGAAAATGATATTTCATGGCAGATAAGCTGGTCGAAAGAAACAAACAAACAAGAGGAAAGGGACTCCATGAATTCTAAGAATTCTCCTGATCCCTTCGGTGATGAGTTTTTTACTGACTTTAATTTTAGTGGAGCAAAAATGGCTACTAATGAAACCAACTCGACTACAACTCAAAACAAAAACAATTTCTTCTCCGACCCTTTTGTTTCTAAAGAGGGCGAAGAAGACATGTTTAAAGCAGACTTTGGTGGGGTAGACCCATTTGCTGATTTCTCATCGAATAATACAAACATTGACCCATTTGCACTTGATGGTGGAGACGTCTTTTCAGGGTTCTCCACCAATAAGGATCCATTTGGTGATTCTGAGGATCCTTTTGCCGATAAAGGTACTGTTAACGATCCTTTTACTTTAAGTCCCAAGAAAGATGGTAACGGTGGAACCTTTCAGTTGAGCAAGGTAAGAAATGCTAATTAACAAATAGATTCCATTTGTCTGTGCTTCTGTACGGATGACGTCAAAATATGGTGAGAACAAAAATAAGCCACGAGAGGCGTGACTTGTTCTCACCTCATTTTGACGTCTTCTGTGCATCTATTAGAGTACAGACCCACAGAAAAATGAAATCTATTTGTTTTATGTAATATTCATGGAAACATTTCAACCAATCATAGCGCGCTTAAGATTCAGTAACGTCATCTATACTTGTGTACTGTGATCACGCTCGATCATCTTTTTTGTGCCATTGAAAATTGTAGGGTTTTGGCTGTACACTTTCGTACACACCCCACATCTTCAAGTCCCCCCTCCAACTCCCCCCCCCCCCCCCGCACTTTAAATAACCTTGACAGGAATGGTGTAAATGTTATGTTTCAGAATTCAGCCGATGGAGACTTTGCCGACTCCTTTGCATGAAGTTTATTAAAACAGAATAAATTTAGACGACTACCTTGTATCTTCTCTCTCACAGACCAAGAAATGGAGTAGGAAAGAATGTGGTTAGCCCTCCTCTGTCATCACAGTTCCATGTGGTCGAGACCTAGGGCTCGCTTTAACTCGTTCCACGGGACAAATCGGAGACTTAAGTTTGTTTCTCGGGTCTGCATTAAGTTCCATGCAATTTCCTCTTTACTAGTCGAGCTACCTTAGCTTTAGCAAAAGTGAACTCCGAAGCTCAGAACTCTCTAAAAACTGTTAAATTACATACTATACTAATATTGCACAATTGTACCGAGTGTGGAAAACAGGGTGGGGGAATTAAAACTGTGTTGGTCCAACAATTCCTAGTATTACTTGAATATATTATATACTAATAGTGAATTCTGGGTATACATTGGTCACCTATTTATGACAACTACGATATTCGGTTCCATAAGAAATAACACCAGCGTCTATAGTAAGCATGCTTTTCTTCTCGTGATAACGAGATGAAGACCTGGTGATAGGTTCGTTGGTGACACACACAGTAGGCAGAAGTTATACTATAGACTGGGGTATCTATCTGAGGTGTAAGAAACGATAAGTATGACAATAAACTGTATAACTAAATCTATATACCAGCACTACGTTAATGAACGTTACGTTGCTTGTGTATATGCTAAGTAGTAAAACCTGGCAGGGAATATTGTTTGCTTAACAGACAAGCTGTTTCGCGTCCAAACGGAAATCGCTGCTAATTTTAAGCAGTTTGACAAATGCCCATTTTTTGCATATCATTTCGAACACTTTATGTCTTCTAGCTGAATAATTGGCATTTATTTAAGAATTTGCAGACCACGTTGCTACTTACATCTCTTGAATAACTGCATGTACCTATCGTATATATTGACTGAATTACGTACAGATTTGCGTAAGATGTACAAAAATATCTCTTATCGATATGAGTACCATATCATCCTATCCTATGGTAATTTGTTAATGCAGCTTGTTAACGGCCTGGTTCTGACTAGCGACACAAGACAACGCAAAGCTAGTGTTCTCACTCGAAAAACATATTAAGAAATTTTCTTTTTTCTTGCATCGCTAGTGAGAACCAGACTCTCTTAACCGCAAGAGTATAAAAACTTCTTTAAAATCGGTAATATAACGTTTGTTGCGTTGCGTAAAAACGTATATCGTCTGCGGCGTTGAACAGCAAGATTGTCATTATTCTTTTGCATTTGGAAGTTTCATGTGAAACTGGTTAGGTCAAGCATGTAATTTGCGTTGTTAAACGTACAGCATTACAGAAAATAAGTTTTTAGTTTATGTAAAACTTTATAGGGATCAGAGATATGGAAATGAAAAGATATATCTTTAAATTAGTTTAGTATAGCTAGTGAGGCATTTTACTTTTATAATAATTATTAAAATGCTTTTTTCTGATTTCAAATGATAAACATAGAATACCATGTTCTGGTTGTATATTATTGATAATAAATATGCTATCATTTTTAGCTGTAGTCCTTGTTCTTGTGGTTGATTTTTGGTTTTTGTCTTTGTTTTGTTTTGTTTTGTTTTGGGTTTGTTTGTTTGTTTGTTTGTTTTTTGTTTTTGACATCTTTTCCAAAGCTTAAACTCCTTTAGGCTATCTTTGTTGCAACCGTCTTTAGCCTCTTTTGTATTTTACTTTGTTAGTTTTAATTTCACAAGGGGGACCAACAGTTGAGAAATAGAAAACGCGAGAGCGTGCTGTGTGCAGATTTAGAGCACGCGGGGGTAGATCAGAAAACGAGGTGAGAAGCTGGAGAATTAAGGCTTTTCGAGTGTTTTCGAGCGCATTCAGTGTTCATTTGCACTTACCAAACAAATTGAAAAAATGCGTGCGCATGCATGTTCGCATAGAGTTCAATGCACAGTATACGTTTCTTTTGGCCAATGAAAACGCGGGCGTTATATGATGGTTACTTTATAACTGAATGTAATTGAAGATTGTATAGTTTTACATGTCCCTACCCTTCAGATTCACGCACTCTCGTAGAGCTCCTCGGTTGTCATTCTTCCCATTTGGTGGCTCTGCGGAACCTTACAAATTTTCGCAATTCGATCGGTTTTAAGAATAAATGAGCTATAGTTTTTGATTAGATAATCAAATATATATTGCATGAGAAAATACGGTAGTAATTGAAAAAAAACTAACACGGTGGTCATTCGTCTGCGTCAATACTAAATGGCATCCAGGCACATGCGTGTTGTTTTTATCCAACAGCAAGGATAATTAATAACAAAACGTATAGAAGAATTCGTGTAGTGATGCATAACCCGCAATCTAGTACAAACATGAAACTTGGCTTAAGGTGGCTCGACCCAATTTCGCCAGTGCGCGGGTAGTCGAATTGAAGCGGCTATTAATCGCGTTACAGAATTAAGTTGACCAAACTTTTTACGCATACCTACTACAAATGGACCGAATTTTATAATGATTCTAGTTTAGTTGAAATCGGAGCTTTTTTAACATCGAAATTGTTATACACTGGATTTGAAATTTTGCCAATTTTCTCAAATCCAGACCTCGACGAGCAAAATGATTTATGAGACTTTGTAAATCAAATGTTTGTCTATAATGTGAGAGCGTTTAAAGAAATTCTATTAAGCCGATTTTGAGTAAAAACGGAGCAATTATTTAACTTTGAAGAAATTTAAAACCGCGGGTACTTTACTAAATTAATTTTATAACAACGATTTTTCAAAGAAAAGTTGCAATATTTTTGGTTCTAAATAATACCAAGGCATGGTTCTTAATTTTGTGAAAATTTCATCGTATTTGCTATTTTTGATCGCCGTTGAGACGACTGTACGTAAAGCACTAAATTGCTGCGTTTATCTCGGAATTTCGACATCCACGTCAATAATAACACTGTTTCTTGAAAACTGGTAGATCAATTTTTTTTAGTTTTTCAATATTAAATATTCAATCCTTTACCAGTAACTGTGTAAATTACAAAGGCATTGAAGTTTTTAAGACCATTAAATAATTTTTTAAACATTGCCATATGTGCATCTCTATATTCTGCGAGTTGTAGCCGGTGTTTGATTCAGGCTTTATGATATGCATGCCTGCGCGCATGCGTGTCGCTTTGGCGCCTCGTGCAAAAAATGCAAATACATGGAATTAACTATTAAGTCTTCCAAGTTACCTGGACTGGTGAGTTCCTTCGCCTTTTTAGCCTTTAATGTGTTTTCCAGCAATATTTCACTTCTCCGTTTTCTTTTTGCACAAGGAAATACCATAGTTCTAGAAACTTTAGTACTGGAAGGAACTGCTACATACAGCGTTCCAGGTTACTCTGGATATCACTGGCGTGACCGGCTTTTCATGTATATTTGCATTTTTTGCACGAGGCGCCAAAGCGACACGCATGCAGGCATGCATAATCAAACACCGGCAACAACTCGGAGAATAGAGATGCACATATGGCAATGTTTAAAAAATTATTTAATGGTCTTAAAAACTTCAATGCCTTTATAATTTACACACCTTACTGGTAAAGGATTGAATATTCAATATCGCCGAGAAATAAAAAAAATTGATCTACTAGTTTTCAAGAAACAGTATTATTAACGTGGATGTCGAAATTCCGAGATAAACGCAGCAATTTAGTGCTTTACGTACAGTCATCTCAACGGCGATCAAAAATAGCAAATACGATGACATATTCACAAAATAAAGAACCATGCCTTGGTATTATTTAGAACCAAAAATATTGCAACTTTTCTTTTGAAAATTATTGTTATAAAATTAAATTAGTAGAGCACCCACACCCACGGTTTTAAATTTCTTCAAAGTTAAATAATTGCTCCGTTTTTACTCAAAATCGGCTTAATAGAATTTCTTTAAACGCTCTCACATTATAGACAAACATTTGATTTACAAGTCTCATAAATCGTTTTGCTCGTCGAGGTCTGGATTTTGAGAAAATTGGCAAAATTTCAAATCTAGTGTATAACAATTTCGATGTTAAAAAAGCTCCGATTTCAACCAAAGTAGCATCATTATAAAATTTGGTCCATTTGTAGTAGGTGTGCATAAAAAGATTGGTTAACTTAATTCTGTAACGCGATTAATAGCCGCTTCAATTCGACTACCCGCGCACTGGCGAAATTGGGTCGAGCCACCTTAGGGTTTTGTTTGAGGCGCGCCGCTGTTTGATCGCAAAATGCATCGCGGCAAAAAACCTCATTTCAAAAAAAAATCCCACAGCAAGTCTAGGGATAGATTAGCCTGCTTACAATCCCCAGTCCCCTCCCCTTCTCCCCAGTTCCCTTCCCCTTTCCCCCTCCCCCTCCCCTTTGAGCGCCTGTAAGCAGGCTAGGGATAGATTAAAGTTTCTTTTGACGTTTAAATCATTTTGACCAAGCTTACCATCGTATGGACGCCCCACCACTTCTCCTTCTAAACGAAACTGCTTTCCGTTAGCAGTGCCTCTTATTACGGTCTTGTGTGTTGTAGTTCTTTTAGACAAGGCGCATTTTCGAAAAATCAGATACCTGGAGGCATTTTGGGGTAGAGGCTGATAACATAACAATTCTAAACCAATTTTTCATGCTGAATGCGAATATGACTGTTACCAAGACGTATTCTGCAATCTTATAGTGTAAATGACGTATTTTGTGAATTGCTACAGTCATTTCATACTAACGGCTTTTACATGTAATTCCAAAAGTTCCCAAACTTAAAAACAATTACCATAGCTGGAAAGAGCATATCAAAATCAGTAAAACTGTGAAGTTTGAAGGATATCAGTTGAAAAGTCAAGGAGATATGAATTTTCAAAAATCGAAATTTGTTTGTATCTCTTGCATAACTGTAAGTGTTTTCATACAAAATGTCTTTTTTTGAAAATTCGTATCTCCTTGACTTTTCAACTGATACCCTTCAAACTTCACAGTTTTACTGATTTTGATATGCTCTTTCCAGCCATGGTAATTGTTTTTAAGTTTGGGAACTTTTGGAATTACATGTAAAAGCCGTTAGTATGAAATGACTGTAGCAATTCACAAAATACGTCATTTACACTATAAGATTGCAGAATACGTCTTGGTAACAGTCATATTCGCATTCAGCATGATAAATTAGTTTAGAATAGTTATGTTACCAGCCTCTATCCCAAAATGCCTTCTGCACTTTTTGCGATCGACTTTTTCAGTTTTGCGCCTTGTCTATTTAGGTATATTTTATTTGCCATATTTCGCTATTCGGGTGAAACATATAAAGATACCATAAAACTAAAGTTTCTTCTTAGACATGCAAAACGATATGCAAAGAATATGCAAGGAACTGAGTGTACACTAAATATGCACAACCTTGCTGAATGCGTAGCAAACACACTCACACCCACGAGCAGCAAGCAAGAATTAAGGAAATAGGACATATCTGTTTAGCTATACGGTGTGGTAAAGCAGTCAATTAGTAACAATTTCACCGAGAGCCAACTTACGTTCAGGGAGCCAATTAAACACAGAACCAAACAGTAAGTCTGTAGTGGGTGTATGGTGGTCAAACCACTTATGACAATAGTTACTATGATCATCAGACAATAGATGAACTCTAATTGGCGAGCCTCGTGTTATACTTCCAAAATTGAATTACTATATCTATGAGAATCTACAGTTTGATCCCAAAATTTCTCATTCAAACTGTTATAATAATAATAATAATAACCAACTTTATTTTCTGAGGGTGACACCAAACAGTTGACACTGATAAACTTGTGGCCCTCCTAACATTGAAATATATCCTATATCAGTATATATCCTAAATATACTATGTCCTAAAAATATATAAAAGAGTAAAATATAAAAACTAATGACATAATATGAAAACAAATACAAGAAATTTGGAAAACAAATATAAAACTGAGCAAACATTGGTGTTCTATAATGTATATCTAATTTACTTTAAAATGATGAAGATCTTTATTCTTTATTTCAAACTATGAAAATAATCATTTAGACATTTACGCAAACCTGCAAGAGAATTAATTTTACCTCTAATATTAATTGGAAGTGCGTTCCAAAGTCTTGTACTGCTTACTGAGAAAGACCTCCCACCCTCTGTTTCCCTATTGAACCTCCTACATACAAGGTTCCATTTTCCATAACGACTATTTCTGTGGTGTACTTCTGAATTTCTAGTGATTAAACTTTTCATATATTGGCTGCATTTGACAGTGTGCATACTTTTCCATAGAACGCTTTTGTACAACTGACCCACTTAAACATGCAAATGAGCATGTGAGTAAAATAACTTGCCAATAAAGTTGTACGTATGGCTATACAAGGGCGGATCCAGGATTTTTCAAAGGTGGGGGTCACGTGACGTTTACAAACAGGGAACCCAAACGAAAGAGGTCTTAAGCCATTGAAACTCGCTGAAAATATGACATTAATTGCTTAGACTAGTGATTTTTTAACACTTTTTATTCACTAGAAACAAAAATATTATATTTACAACTGAATGGGTAGAGGGTTGGCATTGCTTAGTGATATTTCAATGAATGTTAAAAGTGAGTCTTTTCACAGAAAAAAATTACTGCTGTCGCAAATTCATTGATAAACACAGGGGGGTCCTGACCCCCGCGACCCTCCCCCTGGATCCGCCCTTGCTATATGCTTCAGTGAATCTCGGATTCAATTCATCAAAATAAAACCCGAGATTTGACGACGAAACTTTTATTCATTTGTTCATAAATATTAAATTTAACAATGCCTACTAAAAACGCAGGACATGTCTCTCGTCAAAAGAATAGCCTGATAGCGATACAAGAGGCTCGCTGAAGTATACAGTCGTGTGAACACCTTCTTTACCTGGGTCCGGTTGTACGAAGGGTGAATAGCTCTATCCAGCGGATAAATCCTTATCCAGCGGATAAAATCTATATAACATCTATACAGTGGATAACTCTTATCCGGTGGATAACTTTATCCAACCTTCGTACAACCGGGCCCAGGTCATTTTACTCATAGTGAGTTATACGAAAACGTGTTGAAATGGTGTTTTCTTAAACAAAAGAAAAATGCTGTTTAAGTGTAGACGGAAGGGCTAACCCTACATACTAGAATCTAGTAAATCAGGGTGTGGTTTTGTTCTAAACATATTCCATCGTCCTTTTCTAACCCCTACATGACGACAGACCGGGGGGACACTTGGTTTGAAAACAGTTGCGGGTGTTTGTGGCATTGCAGCTTAGACTGGAGCCTGAAAATCCCCCCAAAAGTTTGGCCTAAAACTACAAAAACCTTTGCAACAAAGCCTAGACAAGGAAAAGTACATTCTGAAGGCTTTTTGCTTTACTTGCTATTACTCCAGAACCAGTTTCAGGTACAAATTTTGCAAGCCTAAAAAACCAGATCCTGATGTCCTGCACTTCCATATTAGCAAAATATTGGGAGTACCCCCAACACACACACACACACACACACACACAAGAAAGGTCCCATGTGAAAACAATACTAAAGAATTACAAAAATTATAGTAGAGTGATCGGAGTGAATAATATAAAATAGCACTATTACACAATAAAAACAAAGGACTTTGTACTATTTAGTACTAATTAGATTTTGTACTTTTTCACGGGTTAAGTGTGATCACACAAAAAAATAATTGAAATGGAATTTATAAGTTATATCATTAAGTAATTTTAACATATTTTATATATAAATATTTATATTTACATTTTTATATCTTATATATCTTTTATATAATTTTAGTAGGATTTATTATTTTTGTATTTATCTATTGTTTTATGCACGACCCCACAAGCTACCAGCTTTAACTATTATCGTGTGGAAATAAAGTTTATTCATTCATTCATCACTCTAAAGGTAGGCTGCACCCACAAGATTGTGTTGCAGGGACATGGAGAAGGGAAGGATAACACTAGATCACATCCACCAAAACCAGAATCTCACCAGGAACCCTTTCAGCAAAGAAAGCTTAGTATAAGAGCCAATTTAATGAAGCTTTGTTAGCTTTTGTTGGCTCATGATTCTGTGCTTGGCATGCAGAAAGTATAATCCCTTGCCAGTCAACTGTCAGTAGATTTGGTATGCTATTCTATACTTTTACAAATCGACTAATATCTTCCAGCAGGAACTAGCTGTCCCAGTGGCAAATTTCATCCCCACAAAAACCTGAAATCATTGATAGATGCAAAGGAGATTTGCCACAGGTTCATGCAGATTCCCAGCAACAAATCCCTTTGTATGTGTTGACTTAAGAGCACCTTCATGTGACTGTGAAAATGCACCTCATGGTACAGCACCATTACAGTGGGAGTTTCAAATCCTGACATGGTCCATTTCACACTCATATGAAAACTTCTCTAGAACTTTCACAAACGAGAGACTGCACTGAACATAATGATTACAAGACAGAATTCGGACAGTTTTCTTTTAATATCAACTACAGTATTCATCTTGAAATTGATTAGGAATTTCAGCATTTGCATTCCTACAATAATAATCTATTTTAAGTTTTTTTCTGTTTTTTACACCTTGATAAGTCACTCTATCAATAACACTATGAAATGCATGCATTAGCAAAACTGATGATTAGATTAACATTTCTAAAGTTATGTCTATAATACTGAGTTAATTTGGTACAAAACTACTGGCATAGGTCAAAACTAAGGGCTGGTTTTCACTAGGGATGCAAGCACAAGCAGCATAATGCTCCATTTTCATTGACATAACATGGATGCAAGCAAAAGGAAATTTTTGATTGTGCTTGTGACAGTTTATGCTTGCATTGTAGTGAAAAGCAGGCTTCAGTACAAACATCACAGATGAATCACAACTTCAAGTCAATATCCACATAAAGACCAGCTCAAAAGTCCTTATTTATATCCTGATATTTGCAAGTACTTAGCATTTTATAACTAGCACTTCAGTTGTAATTGTTTTGGTCTGAAAACCTCAAATGTAAATAATTATGTCAAAACATTTTAATAACAGAAAAACCAAATTGATAAATTAATCCAGGATGACGTAAGGTAATATGTGCAAGTTTCCTTCATTATATGGCATCACATCTGTCCAAGAATACCATATTCCTTGGTCATTAAATCGACCATTAATGCCATTTGCTTCTTGGTTTAAATCAAGTATAAGTTCCTTTGGCTCTGACAGCTCATCATCCATCTCTTCAGACTCCAGGTCTTCATTTCTGTCAACATTTTCTAATACTTCAGATTCTGTACAACTGATCCCTGATTCTTCTATTGATTGATAAGTGGCTTGTAGTTTGGAAAAACTTTCATTACCTTTTAACCGTGTATCAGCAATACTGCCAGATTCTTCACTGTTTGGTATTTTAGTTCCATTTTTCACCAACCAAGTTTTGATATGATTACTATCCTTGCATTCATTTTCAAATTGTTGTTGTGTATTAGATTGGATAGAGTTGCTGCTTTCTATTTCCTGTTCAGGAGTAAGTTGTGAAGAATACGTATTTACATTACTTGCAATGGAGCCAATACCGCTGTCTGTACAAAAACTATCCTGACTTAAATTATTTTCTTGTGAGGTGTTGTTCTCACTAATGCTAATTGTATCTTGAGTTGTATTTATATCTTTATGTACATCTTTATCACTAGAAACTTGAGTCTTATCATCATTTTTGCTATCACACTTAGAGGTTGGTGATTTTATTTGCTCTTCATGTTCTACCAATAATGTTCCACCATTTTTATCATGGTACTCTCCCATTAACTTTGTTTTTTTGCTTTCATTGGAGGGTGTGGATTGTTTAGTCTGTTCTATTGTGAATGGCGAAGAAGGGTTAGAATTATCTCCAGGTGTAGAGGGGCTTTCTTGGGATAAAGTTAATGGTGAGTTCGTCAAACTGGAAGTGCTTCGTTTTCTCTTCACACCTTTCTTACCCTTAAGTGTCCTATCAATAATAGAAGTGGATTTGTTGTCACGGATGGTGCCATTGATCTGTGGCGATGAAATGCGACTACCATTTAACGGGGAATCAATACTCCTAGAAGCTTCCAGTTGATTTATAACAAGTTTTTGCCATTTTTTAACAAGTTTCTTAGCTCTTTTAGCCAAGTCATCATTGTTGGTTTTCTTGCGAAGCAAATTAATTGTTTTTCCTATTCGTGTTGTCTGAAATGAAAACAAAATTCATTAAGAAGCCTTTTTACAACAAGAGAGAAGAAGCTCACTAATGTCCTGCTAGAATTAACTGAAATATCTGGATTCTAATGATTTAGTAAGATTAATTGAATGTAAGCTAAATAATAGCACAAATAAATGCTGCATTATTACTCAGGCTTCCGAAGGAATGCCCGAGTTATAAATTGGCCTTCGTTATTATTGTTGTTATTATTTTCCTCGTTCCGACGCAAAATGCAGTCTGGCAACTAAAGCGCATGCGTATAGATAGAAAGGCGCATGCGTCGAGAGGTATATACTTCATGATTGTCCTATATAGTCACTTCTTTACCTAAGAAGTACAGAGCGACTATATGGCACTCAAAACCATGAAGTATATACCTAAACTTCAGAAGCACATGGTCATCATGGCAGCCTGCAAGATGTCTCGCGATTCAAGGGTAAATATGATTTCTAGTACGCTCAAACTACATACAAACGCACACACTGTTCGCGGTAGACTCACACTAAAAGATGTCGAGCGTTTTAGAAATGAGTCAGTCCGCGAACTTTATGAGAGATCAATTTACGAGCGAACATTTTTTAGGTTTGTTTACGAACGTATTCGTTGAACTTATTGTATACCCAAGTCATCTAAATTGTATTGCTATTTGAAAGCTAAAAACCAAGAAAATACAGGAAAGTATGTGCTTAAATTCAACGTAGTCTAATAATTATAAAGTTAAAACATAGAGCAGTAGTCAGTGTTTGACACTGTTTTCATCTTTAATGATCACCAACTGGGAATCAATTCTGCTAATAATCTGTGTTGAAGTTGTGAGTATTGCAAATCAGTTATATTAAAGTTAGTTTGTTTCAAGGCAGGCAGAATCACCAACAATTCTGATATGTAAGTAAATGATTGGATTGTCACTCAGAAATGAGTTAGTTGGATATGAATGCTTTTACGAGTGTTAAAAATTCCAAGCCCTCAGCGTCATTTGAGCCTATGACATTCGGATTTCAGGTCCAACGCTCAAGCACTGAGCCTTAGATAAACTGATAAACATATAACTTTTATACTAGCCATTTCTAATAGAAAGTCAGGTGCTGCGAGCAGAAAACAGCTGGTGTATCCATGTTAGCAGAACATACTGTTCCCCTGAAACTCACGAAAGTACACCGCTTTCTCTGATATATTATGAAATGTTTCTTGTCTATCTCCTGTGCGTTGTGTGACGAACACTGCTAGTTGACCTTCAATGTTGAACTATAAAACATAATTCTCCAGGATCAGTGTTGGACACACACAGTTCAAAATATTTAGCACTTTGAGTAAAGCAATTTTTCAAACAATCACAAACGGCTAGCGTTGGCAATGATTATAAAACTAACTGATTTTAAAAAGCTACTTGTACGTTGCATCACGGTCCAAGATACCGCATTGTCTACTGTATTTGACGCTTTAGATCAAACGAGTGATAAATACAATTCCATCACATACAAAGTATAAAATTTTCTTTCATAGGGTAACCAAATATATTGCAGAGATTCTCAGCACGACCTCACTTCATACTTATTATCTTGGTTTGAATTGATTCGGTTCGATTCGAACAGTAACACGCCAAATAACCCGTAACAGTACATTGCCCTCTCGAAAAAGTATCACTTAGCATTTTGTGATTTTCATTTATACTTCGAGAAACATAAAACCTCTCGAATGGAATCGCACAGGAATCCCAATTCATCCCTGTGACGTCAAGGTTCGCCATGAACATGTCACCGTACATAAAAATCGAGTTCGCGGATCAATATTAAGGTGACTTCATAAATCGCACAGGAATCCCACACCAAGATTAGTATTGCTGGGAGCGAATCTATATGTCTTTTCAAATTATTGTAAAAGTTGTTGTTATTAATAAAGCAAATTAATCAAAATATCATGATAAGAATTGATAGTACACTGCAGAAGTCAAATAAGTTCAGTTTGAAAAATCTGTTTCACGGGTAAACAAAAATCAATTTTTAATCTGATAGGTCTTTCTAGAAAAGAAGGCTAAGGGTCAAAGAGCACAGCAGAATAAACGAATGGAGATTATAAAGGGACAATGTTAACAAAGAGAACTCATGATTTACTACATAGAAAGCCCGAGTTCACGCAGCTATGCGTCTTGTTTACAATATAGTTATCTTAGTAACATGCAGACATAACACTTGTTATCTCTAGACATATAAAATACTGCATTTTTAACTTCAACAAGATTATTTTTAGACACTTTTAACATTATATTAGTAGCTTACACAAATAAAATTAAATTATTGCTAAGCAAATAATATGTACATTAAAAAAATCATAAATAAAATCCAACACAAAAGCAAACTGAAAATTATATGGATTTTAAGACATTAGGAAGTGAATAACATTTTACTTTTGTACTAGTTATATATTTTATTAATACTATTATTGGAGAAACTTTTAAAAGAGTATGCCAATGTAGTACACACAATAAAGACACTTTAAACAATCAATTTCTTCCTGAAGTTAACAAAAAGTATCTGCAAAACATTTTGTTTTTCACTTGTTACAAATCTTTCTAAAGATACATCCATAATTTTGTAAACAGATGAAGAGGTCAAGAATTTTAGGATAAAACATTAACACCAATTCTAGTATGGTTCATTGAAGGGCTCATAGTTTGTTTTCTAAACATGCTGGTAGAACAAAGCTTCAATTAGTCCTGTTAAAATAACAAAGCTTGTTTAGATATTGCTAGCCACAAGCTGAGAGACAGGTATTCAGACAAATGCTGTATAAAGGCTCTGTTTTGACATAACACAGATTGACAATGTCCTTCGCAATACATGTAGCTATAAAAAAATTGTTAGCAATGTTGTAAAATTAGCAACTGTATGTAACACACTAACTCATGTTCAACATTTCTAGATCCAACTTAAGACATATTTCAGACTCCTCTTTGTTCTGATGGTTTTAAGAAATCTTTCCACATAACAACAGGGGTTGGACAGACAAAAATGAATGGTCTGGAAAAGGATATATTACCACACATTGTGCAATACTGCTACTTGAGACAGATAAGCTACTGTCTAATCCATTTTATAATTCATATATTTATTACAATAGTTCTTAGATCATGGACTCATTTAAATTCATGTATTTTGAAATGAGCAGCTTAAAATAGAACTGAATGATAAGAGCTAATCATAGAAGCAATGATGTCTATACAGGAAGAGCAAAAACAGTTACCTTGTCCTGTTTTTAGCCTATATGTTAACAATTGGTTGAATCCAATGGTATTACTGACTAATTATACACAGGGCAAAATGCATGGCTACAATGCTATATGATAGCCAAGATAAGAACTTATTTAGATCATGAATAGAACCAAAAGCTGATTGCTAAAAACTTCATAAAAATTCGACTGGTTGGTTTATAAAATTATTACAAGAGATCTGATCATACCAACCTTTTATAGAACTTTTACTTCAAATCCAAAATTATTGGGTTAATTTCTTAAAAAATGATAAAATTGACACAGCTTGTTGATAACAATAGTGCTTTCAAAGCACAACAAAACAATATTATATCCGATAGAAGCTATATATAATTTGAACTGGTACAGTCTTTATTTGAAGGTTATATTTACCAGCAAATAAAGAAAAGGTTATGAGGAACAATAATTCGGAATTTGATCCCTGTTTAATTCAAATAATAGCAGATAAAAGCAAACTAAGAAATGAGTGATGGTAATTTTGAATAAAATTACACAACGATTGTAATAAGCTATTGATTTTTAAGTCTGGAGTAAAATGAAAGTCAGAAAAATACTAAAGCAAAAATAAATCTTAGAAGCGAAAGGTAGAAGTTAGTTGACTTCAGTCATAGTGGAAATCTAAAATTGCGAAGCCACTACTACTAAAAGAGTTGGAAATTTAAAGGCAGAGAAAATCAGTTTGTAAATCGATAAAGTGGATCAACAAAAGGACTACATGGATCGCTTTTTGGGGAAACTCGTACTTGACTTGTACCAGTAAAGCTACCAAAACCTTACGATGGTATAGAATAAAGAACAGAATCTCACAAATCCTGAGCTTTTTTATAAAAAAATGAATTAACGCCATCGTTGATCATCTCAGATCTTGTACAAAACATTTCTACATACAAAAATACAACCACATTTCATGGGCTTTCGTAATTGTACAACATAGCCCATCGACCACTTCTCCGTTTCGAGCTTCTTCTAAACAACTTAGAACGGCAAAATTGTTACCCAAGATAGACATTTAAACCCACAAGTTCATTCTGCCGTACCTCGAGAGCTTCTCTGGTCAAAGGCAGTCGTTCCAAAGTCGTTACGAGCTCCAAAACCGCCACCATATCCAAAACCTATAAACAACAACGACAAATTACAACAACTTTAGCGGGCTGAAATCGTACAAAGCGCTCAAACAACAACCAAAAATGCACTCAAAATGAACGTACATTTCCTTCAGGATCTACTGCCTTGTCTAATCTGGTTTTGATGTCTTGTGGAGAGTGCTGCATGGGTTATTAATGGTGTAGTTTCCCAGTCTCGGAAAACGCCATGCGACTCAATGTTGGACATGACGGCTCTCGCTCAACCTCCTCGTATTATATTATGGGCTACTTGACGTCACACCGCCTCTGTTTTTATATGCCGACGTACCAAGTATCGCGGGCTCACTACTCTCCAAAGGAACTCTGGGAAGATTCAAATAGCATTATGGGTAAATTTATAAAGTGGTTTTTCGCACGGATTTCCAACGTTTTTATAGACATCACGGCACCGATACGGCACGGTACCGCGTGGTCGATTTCCCACTCATACGAATCTTCCAAAAGTCACATTTTCACTTTTTTCTCGCCAACTTTTTCACTGACTTCAGTTTCACTTTTTTCTTGTCATCTTCAGTTCTCACTGACTTCATTTTCACTTTCTTTTCTTGCCATCTTTCTCACTGACTTCCCAAAAAGTTATATTTTCACTTTCTTCTCGCCATCTTTCTCACTCATCAGGGCACTATATACTATTTATGGGATAACTATATACTTTACGTCTATCATAAACGGCTTACATGAAAACCTATTTTAATAGTTGAATGTAATTTAATACCGTTTTTAAATAAAGTTGTCATTCATTTATCATTCATTCATTCATACTAGAGGGTGAAAGTATATTAGCGTGACACTTGATTGCTTGTAAACTAGTGCGTGACTGCATTAAAAGCCATGTAGACGCGCGCGTGACACATGATTTGCCTTGATTGCGCGAATTCATATAGAAATGGGTGACTGGTATTCTAGTATTTGAGTGGTAAGACCTTCATTAAAGACAAAAAGAAAAAAACCCAGCAGTTTAATGTTTCTGACAAAGTTTTAATCATGTTTGATATACAAATTCGTTTGACTGTGAAAAGCGACACGGTCACGAAATGGCACGGTCATGGCAGGAATTCCGGATGTCTTTGTAGACATCACGGCACTGACATGGTCATAGCACGGCGTGGTCCGTTTCATGCTCATACGAAAACTTTTTTATTTAAACATATTTTGTCGTTACGTACATTATCCCAAGAGCGTAAACGCTCATCGAGGGGGTCTATGTCATACGAAAACTGCTCAAATGGGCTACGCCTCAGACCCTTTTAGAAATAAAATACCTATCTCAAGAAACGATTAGGTCCATATACAACTGAGTGGTCGAAACGGTAAACAGGCTAAGCCAGGTACACATGCATGGCAAGACATGCATGTGCCCATCTTAGGGAACGCGAGTGAGCTGCGTCGGTGTATAATTATATGGTATTACATGTCAATTCATTTCCTATTACAGAAAATTAAGTTATTCCACAGAGCATTACGTATCTTGGTGACCATCGTCAACGCTCTTTTGATGTGAATGTTATATAAATGTGTGTATATATGGTGACAAAGCTTGGGGACTCCTTTTCGTCCCAGAATGGAGTCTGTTTTATAAGCCGAAGAACATTTTTCGTTTGGAGGATTTTGAAGCATCGCCATCAGCATCGTTGTCTTTGTTCAGTTTAAACAAAATCTGAGACTGGAACTGTAAAATTTCAAACATTTGCTGAATCCTAAAAGCAAACATTTATCAGTTAGTATCAGTAAGGAATGGTGATGTACTTTGCCGATCTATTGTATAATAATTGGTATATATTATTGGTAATATTACGCGCGCTCTGATTGGTCAACAACCTTGTGTGATTTCCGCACGCACGCATTGATGATGCCATTGAATTTTACGCGAGTCCTGATTGGTTGAAATGTTTCGACTTCGATTGGTGTACTTTTTTGTTCTCACCACATTTTTACGTCATTTGTGCATCTATTAAGTACAAATGGACGGAAAAATGGAATCCACTTGTTAAATAATAGACCATGAAGGGTTTCTTTCGAACCCAGGAGCAAATGTGCTCCAGCCACAGTGGGAAACTAAATAATGATACACAGAGAAATCGCAAACCTAAACGATGCCTTGGAGTCTGCACACAATAATCTACGTTTTGAATGAAAGCCAAGACAAAGTGACGCTTAATTTTTAACTTACTTGTTTTCCTGTTCCTCCAGTTTGTTTTTGATTTGTTCAATATTATCTTCTTCGGTATCTTCAACTTCTTCTTCTCCAGGATGCGTAAAACCAAAGATTGCATAATAGATCTTTACGATAAGAAGATTATTATTAGTATAAGTCCATCGAGTGGAAATTGCTCAATGTTTGCACGTTTAACATGTGTTAGATGTACGTCTTTTGTTCTGAAATTTGTAGTTCTCGTACAACTTCACTGGCGATGAAGTTGTACGAGAACTACAACGTACTATATTGAAATAAAAGTCAATATTCAACTCCGTCGAGGATCAAAGTGTACCCTCTTTCTCCTGAATTTATAAATGGAACAGAAGGAAAGTGTAAAAAGTATGTGTGTATCGAACTGATGGTTACTATATAACCCAGTCAGCCAGCTTACTTCAATCCCTACACTATATCGTACCTTACTCCGTAAAGCTACTTTTCTGTTTGGGAACTCATCAACTTTATCAAATTTGAAACGTCGTCGAATTCGTGTGGGTAACGTATCCTCGGTATCGAGCAGCATCTCAATCTAAAAAAATAAAAAATGAAACTCTGATAGACTTTGCCTTTTTTGTAGGCAGCAAAATTCTATTTTATCCTCTGGTAAGCACGTGGTATATTTGAAGTACCTGCATTACGTAATCGTCCATACCTGCATTACGTAACCGTCCATACCTGCATTACGTAGCGGTCCATAGCTGCGTTTTTCATGATGCTGTCAATATCACCAACTGCAAGACCAACCTATAAATTTACATGCCACGGGTTAACAGAACTGCTACCATATCGTAGTTGTCATAGCAATGCGCAGCTAAAGCTAATAGTTTATTCAAAGGTCAGTGGTTTATTTCCCGAATGGAAAATCTCCCCACCTTTATCCCTAGGGAAGTTAAAGCTCAATTTCAATTGTTTCCAAGCTCGAGTTGACACACGATGTAATTATCCATTAAACACAACAATTTCAGAGGTTGAAACACAATGTATTTATTCATTGCGCAGGGCCATTTTTACGTTTTGAGCCCTTAATTTATTTCATGCGAGTGGAAAGAAACAAATCTTACCAACATGTTCATAAGAATGATAGGCATTCCAAGGGCAAACAGAAGGAACAAGACGTTAGTTAGGGTAGGGTGTGGTAGGTGTTTCCAAGGCATAAACGTATCAGCGTAGTTCATTTCACCCAGTGTCATTACAAACATTGTCATCAGAGAGAACTCCAGGCGTACGAATGCGTCCTTCAACGATGAGAAAAACATGAGTATGATATGTTTCTTTGATATACTATTTTCAAGGATAAACATTAGTAACAATATACAGAAAAAATCAAAGCCTCTCAAGCCACTATTAACACGTGAAACTTTCCACAACTCAGTAATAATAAATAAATTCAGCAGAGAAAGATGGATGCAATCTTACCTTGTTATCCAAGAGGAAATAAAACGTTATCCCAAAAGCCATCACAAACAAGAAAAATAACATCAAAACCTGTAAAAAAAAATTATCAAATTTACAGAAATGTAAAAACGAATTTTTTAATTCTTTTAATTCTTTTAAAAGCATCTACGAAAGTATGTTAGCGAATTAAGCAGAGCAAAAGCTACACGAACACCATTTAGAAAGTAAAGATGGCTGTGTACATGTATTTGGGTTGTCGTCATGCCTTCAAGTCTATCTTCCTTGTAGTTGGTGACCAAAGTTAGCAAAACCACTTAGACTAAATTTATCTCCAGTTAATACTGAAACCCGAATAGGAGTTTAATTTGACAATTCGCGTCTATAGAAATGACTTTGTGGAAAAATTAATCGCGTTACCTTAAACAATGTCACGAACATTGTATACAGCATAATGACGTACTGACCATAAAACGACACCCTGGGAAGTAAACAATTGTTATCAATCACTATGTAAAGGCCTGAACACACGGTGCAACATCCTGCAACATTTCCTGCGACAACACACCAGGCTGCAATGTTGTGCGTAATGTCACAGAAAATGTTGCAGAAGAACCTGATCCTACATCGCAACATTGGCACGGGTAGACACACGGTGCAAAAGTGTGTTGCGCCAATTTAGCGCAGAAAATGTTGCATGGTGTGTTTGGACTTGTGTAACTGATTCAACTCAAAGACTTACTTTCGGAAATACAGAATTAGGTTCATCCAACTTATGAAGAGAGAAACTGCACCAAACTTCTGTTGTAAGCCCCATTTACAATCACATGGTGGTATGACAAACAGCCACGTAAAAATGTATGCTATCCATTCTACGTAGTTGGATAAGGAACGGAAATACAGCGTACGCTATAACAGATAAGTGCGCAAATTAGTACGTAAAGTCATACGTAATGAGATACGTAAATGTATCCTGTATTGTGTATACCGTAGTTTGATAATGGACGTAAAACACAGCATGCACTATCACAAATAATGTTTGCGCAAATAAGTGCGCAAAGTGATACGTAATGAGATACGTAAAATGTATCCTTCACACGTACTGTATAGCTGGATATGTTATAACAGCCTGATAAATGTGTGTGCATATAAAATGGTACGTAATGAGATACGTAAAATTGTGTGCTATTTACATTTTATAACTAAAATTCATAATTACATAATAGAGAAAGAAAGGGCCTTACACTTGTGTAGATCTGAACTATCTCCCTTAGGACTTGAACTGCAGTCAGAGCTATGACAACATAGTGAAGCACTTGAGTAATCTGAAGAAATTATCGAAAAAAAATTTAATCCAATAAAGTCCTAGTTTGACTGGTGTCAAGATAAACAACGATATTTAGGCATGCACCATGAATCTTGACTAAAGGAACAAAGCATTGACGGAGAGGAGGGAAGAGGATGCGCTTCCCCCCATTGGAAGAATATTTTGTGTTGAAAGGATATAGATGTTAAATATCGTATTACTAGAATTCTATCTTCAAGCAGCCCAATATTCGATCGCGGTTTATATAATTGTCAACTATCCTGTTTTTTAAACATTTCTTGGAGAATAAATAGACAAAACCAAGGCATACATGTTCGCGGTTTTGTTAAAAGAAAATAAAGATCAAAAACCACCACAACATGGCTGCCATGTCTTGTGTTCAATTCACTCTCCTGGGAATGACGATTGCAAACCAAGTACAGCATAGTTAATTCGTTGCATAATCCACGCTGCATGGTAAGAAGCAATAATCGTTCTCTAGTGTACCTCATCATCCATTGTACACGAGATATCGGCATCCTTGTATTCCTTTGCAAAAAGAAAATAGAACCTTTTTTTGCTAAAACAACTCGGCTATATGCATTAGGCAAGCGTAAGTGAGGGGTGAGGAGAGGAATGGGTTAGGTAGAGGGTGGGGAGAGGAATGAGATGATGGGAAGACGAATGGGAGAGTGGGGAGAGGAAGAGAACTAGACTTACCAGTTTAGGTATGGACTCGTTAAATTTGCATAACTCAGTTTCATATTGCTTGACATGGACAGCAAGATAGGTCAGCGGTAATAAGTAGCCAAGATACAAAAGCATACTGAGTGACAATGAAAGCCATCCATAGGTCAACCTACAAGATAAAAAGGACTTTGTTAATTGACTCTGTTAAAAAGACAAATTATAATAGTTGGGCTTCCTGTGGTGGCGCCCGCAGGGGTTATTGATTGTCACCTTACTTGGAAAGACCATGTCCAGCACATTGTTAAGAAAATCAAGCGCAATGTTGGCATTTTATCAAAAATCCGACACTGTGCACCTCTGCCAATACTTATGCAATTGTATTATACTTTAATTTACCCTTATTTAACTTATGCTGTTACTACCTGGGGAAATACTTATCCAACTGACTATTCAAACCTCTGTAGAATCTTCAAAAAAAGGCACGTAGCTATAGAGTAATGACATTTTCTGACTTCAGAGCCCACTCTAACCCAATTTTTCATCGCTTGGAAATACTTAAATTTACAGATCTCATATTTCTCAACAACTGTCAAATTATGTATGATTTTCATTCAAATTTATTGCCACCTGTATTCCATGAGTACTTCATACCAGTAAATACAGTACACCATTACAATACAAGATTGGCTTCTAAAGACTCCTACTAGCTATGTACCTAAAATTAGAACAAGCTATGGCAAATTTAATATCCGTTTTGTAGCTGTGAAGACCCTCTGTGAAGGCTTGGAATTCAGTTAAAGAAGACACGAAAGGCACGAAAGAACTTCAGGAAACTCTTAAAAAGTCACATTTTGAATACCTACATCTGATGCACTTTACTCTTCTTTAAACCCATGTTGTCTTAATTTTCTTCTTCTTTTCTTTTTTGTCCTTTTTTCTTTCTTTTCCTTCTTAAATAATGTGTGTATTTTTGTTTCCTTTTTAACGACTATTTGAATGACATCTCCGTTGGTCCCTGGCTGCCTAACTCGACTAGCTTTGCTATTTTTAGGTAGCCGCGGCTCCTCAACAATATCTTGACATATATTTTTTATTAGAAAACATCCTGTAATGTATATACATGCAGAGGGCGCATTAAAGAGTTGTTGTTGTTGTTGTTATGGTCCACTACTGTGTGGCGCCTTTGTCAAATTCATAAAGCGAGCTTTGGAGCAGTTAAATTTATGGATTGACCAAATCAGTGTCTTTCTTCTTCATTTTTGTGTCCACGACAACTCAAATCGCTCTAACAGACAGGGAGGAAAAACGCATTGCGCATTTCAGTCGGGGCACCAGTAATATAAAATTGCAGGTGATAGCCGGCCGGGTTTTTTAAAAAACAACCTTTGGCTGAGTGTAAACATCGTGTAAACATCGTAGCTTTGGCCAAACAAATAGCTAGTGTCAGAGTCAATTATCATTTTGAAAAATGATTTACCATAATATTTCGTACACATAACCGGCTTTTTCAGACCTGTTACAGGTCAGAATGTTAAAAAAATGCTCTTATAATTCAAATAAGCGTCATTGACCAGACGCACACTGAAGAGGCTACGTTTAAAGATGGTCCTCTGTCTTGGAATAAAATAATGCCAATACCTCATTTTATCACATCCTTAAAGTCTTGATATTCATTTTCCTTCCCATTTGAATGGAAACCTCGCGCAGCAAGACTAATTAACAATGCATCTTTGTATAAAGGGAAAATAAAAAGGAGCTTTTTATATACTCACCATTTTATGTTCATAAGTTTAAAAGTAAGAGGGTGTATTAAACAACGATCACGGCGCTTGGCAGCCATTGTCTAAGAGCACAAATTTATTAGTATTAATTATCGCATTAAATAATCAGAAGTATTTAGATATTTTCAATTGTAAAGCTTGGGGAATAAGCGCAAGGTAAGCGAGACACATTTTGACTAAAGACTGGTTTAAACGAGTGACGACGCAATGTAAACGCAAGTGTAAATGCAAATGCGAGCCTCACGTACGTGTGAACTTGAGAAACGCAAGTGCAAAAAACAAGTGCACATGTAAACGCAAGAAATGGAAAAACATTTTCTTGAGCTTGCATTTGTACTTGCGCTTGAGCTTTGATCGTTTGCATCGGGCTTTACGAAAATGCAAATCGTATCTCGTTTTGTCTTTGTAAACACCTTAGTTGCGCATGCGTATGTTTTTTAATGTTATTAATGTTTTTTTACTTTTTTATGTATGCACCACGATGTAACTTTTCCTTCCACGTGTTGCGCTTAACTAGACCGAAAGTGTAGCCAAACTCAATGTTTACAAAGGTAAATTTTAATGAAAAGATCAAGTCTGAAATCCAAAGGTCACAGCCATATCCATATCTTTACATCATAGTTTATGCGAAGCCTTGCAAAAGCACAACTCTACAACTGATTTGCATACGCGTGCTGGTTTGGTCCGTTGTATCGCGGTTCTGTGCATTTCGTTGCGCGCAACGTTGTAGAAACAAAACTTGGCTTTCACAGTATCTAACTCTACATCTTACCCTTTGTACTAATAAGGGATCTTGCTTGGAGTTCGTTTTTCCCTGCAGAAAACTAAAGTCATATGTGACCTAAAAAACGAAAAGAAAGCTTATTGTTGTGTTACCTGTATGACTAGATTATTTGCCGTCTGGCAGTAAGTGACGCAGTAAGGTTCTAACGCAATGATTGTTGCGGCAACATGTTTGAACGAGCTTCAAAAACGCACAACATTGTTGCCATCAATTGCAATTTCTTGTAGTGACGCGTGGAAAGTTGCACTACGCAAAATGTCTAATGCGCATATTGCTCTTTACAACATCAGTTTTATCCCAAAATATAGCTGAAAGTTTTAAAAGATTTGACTAGATATGTCGAATTGGTTTCATTTCAGTATAAAACTGCATATTTTGTCAAAGAAACTTTGCCTTTGGTTCAGCAACATTACCCTGTAGTCTTGTCTTAGTGAGTCTCCTTCTTTAATGATACAACGATCAAGAATACGCTACAAGACAAAATTAACAATGTCAATCAAGCAAATCGCCATGCAAACGAGTAGCTAACGAGTTGTGAAGAAGGCAGCTCTATAGTTCTACCTCTGCGACGTCCGGCATTTTGGCCAGCAGGACTTTCATTTGTCCCAGACCTCCAGGCGAAGAGGTCTCCATAAGCTCTCTCCACCTTAAATGGAAGAAATATTTCATTGGTTTCCTATAGCCTGGGTAGCCAAGGTCTCGAAAGAGGAGAAGGGAGGGAGAGGGGGAAGGAGAGGAGGACTACCCTTTCCCTTCCCCCATCCCCTTTCCCCTACCCCTCCAATTCCCCTCTCCTTCCTCTATCCCTCCCATTTTGAGAGCCTGGCTACGAAGGCTAGTTCCCCCATTGTTTATTTCTGTCTAGTCTTTCCGTCCAATCCCACAAAGTCAAGTGCGATCCAACACTGGCATACGCCTACAGCGTAATCTATTTGCGATATTTCCTTCCTAGTTATGCTTTTTTTTCTTCCATTTCCTTTTAACCTATTTCCATTTTACCTGTCGTGATTGGCTATCGTCATGGCAACCTCTTTCTTCTCTTTCTTGATAGCGATATCCAGTGCATTTTGGTTAAAGTTGTTCATGAGGATTTCTTGGTTTGTTCTTGACATCATCTCATCGACCAGCTCGTGGTGGCCGTGTAGGGCTGCAAGGTTCAGTGCAGTGTTCTACAGTGAATTACACTAAATTAGTGGATGGGAAGCAACGGCATCAACAAATGAAAACCTAAAAGGGTTGTTTCATTTCAGGAGCCCTGTTCATTTCTATTCCAATAGTCCAGTTCCATTCACTAGAGAGCGCTGAGCTTCTTGTCAAAGGATTTTTCTTTTGTTCATTATCAACAATCTATGTTTTTGTCTCTGATAAGTTTTTAATTGAATAATTTACCTAGGCACGAGGCTAGCCCTGCGCTTGTGCGTTTGTTGTCTAATATTACAGCGGTATCACTAAACTCGATAAAGGTGAATTTCTGGTATAAGTTGTCATGGTTACCTTGCAAGGGTTACCATAGTTACCTGATCATCGTCTACAAAGTTGAGACAGCCTGGGTGCTTATTTAGAATACATTCCATACACTTCTTTGAGCCATTAATGGCAGCTAAGTGCAATGGCGTACGTTCTGCCTCGTCACTGAAATGGAATATATTACAATAGTTGATATATTTCAATCCCCGGACGGGGCATCACATGTGGCTTGAGTTTCTTGTTCGTTCTCTCCCTTGTTTCGAGGTTTTTTTCTCCGGGTTCTCCGGTTTTTCCTCCCTCAGTAAAAACGAACTAGTTTCAATCTAAGCTGTGTTCCGTGATCAGACATGAGTCGTATGGTGGCTGCTACGTGTATGTGTACGTAAATTTGTATGTAAATGTGTGATTGTTCAAATGTCTCGTAATGAAAGCGCCCTTGTAAACCATCGACTCGATCATTTGTCGATCACGTTGAACTGCGCCCTTCGTAATTCAGCACTTGGCTGCGAGGAAGGGTGATGAGCTACCCCAAATTTATTTATTTTTTATATTACGCGTGCTGTGATTGGTCGAGAATCGTGTGCGATTACAGCACACACACGCATAGATGACGTCATTGAATCTTACGCGCGCTCTGATTGGTTGAAATGTTTCGATGAATATTATATTCCATCATTTCAATACCTACCGTTCTACGGTTGCACCTCGTTCTATTAGTAGCTCTACAACTTTCTCATGCCCTTCTCCAGCAGCAAAGTGTAGAGGTGTCATTCCTTGATTGTTTTTTAGGTTTATCATACGCACGTTGCGACCAACCAAGAGATCATTGACAATTTCAAGCCATCCGTATCTAGAACCACAGATGGTAAAAATTAAGGGGAATGCGCACTGCAAACACCTGAAGTCAGACGTTTAAGATGGCAAATATTCTATCGATTCCTAGAAGTCGATAGTTTAGTCATCATCACACAACTCATTGATTCCTTTCCCTCCCTCCCCCCTCCCTCCCTCCCTTCCCTAGGTTTGCTTAGGTTTGTTCCTTTGTTCGTTCGTTCGCTCGTTCGTTCGTTGATTAAGGAACCGTTCATTATTCGAAAAAGTTGTTGCTGATGAAAAGATATCTAATAATTAGACTAGATGACGTACGTCTCTATGAAATACATTGTTGAATATGTCAAATGGCATACATACATTTCATGACCGAGGAAGAAAAAGATAATTATTTGGAGGATATAAGGGGGGCTCAGTATAGGAACTTGAAAGAAAACGAGGGGGCAGTGAACTCTTCAATTTTCCTCCGCCCACCCCAAGTCATAATAAAGTACAGTCCCTAACTTCGTCATTAAATTGCTACTTACTTGCAAGCCACATGAAGGGCGGTATCCAGTGAGTCAGACGTAATGCCAGCCGCAGCTTTGTTTTTCGTCATAAATAAATGAATATTCTAACAAAGAAACAAATGTCAAATTTGCATAAGAATAACACTCTTCCGTTTCTCTCATTTTGCTGCTTCCATTCACCGTTTCTCTTAAGGCCTGTTTACATGGAGGTTCACTCTCTCAAAAGGGATGACTTTCCTCTATTGTATTTCTCAGCATATAAATCCAAACCACCTATTACCTGTAGATGTCCTCCCATGGCTGCTTCATGGATTGGTGCAAAACCATTTTTGTCCTTTTCAGAGATGAGATACGATGCTGCAGGACTCTAAAAATACACACATCTGACATATTTAATGCTAATGAGTGACAGAGATTTTAAGATGTGATACTTCTTCTAATTTGAAGCGGATTACTGAGAAACATACGGTACGCTTTCCTCTTTACTGTAACTGTAACTATACGTAACCGTAACTGTACCATAACCGTAACTGTAATCGTAACCGAAATCGTACCATAACCTATATAAATCGTACCATAACCTAAATCGTGCCATAACCTATATAAATCGTACCATAACCTAAATCGTACCATAACCTATATAAATCGTAACATAACCTATATAAATCGTACCATAACCTATATAAATCGTAACATAACCTATATTAATCGTACCATAACCTAAATCGTACCATAACCTATATTAATCGTACCATAACCGAAATCGTTCCACAACCGTAACCGTACTGTTATCGTAACATAACCTTATTAATCGTACCATAACCTATATAAATCGTTCCATAACCGTAATCGTTCCATAATCGTAATCGTTCCATAACCGTAACCGTACTGTTATCGTACCGTAACCTTGAATTGTGATTGGTTTACGACGTGTAAAAACTCCACTCTTATAATTTCAGTAAAGACAGCTGCAGTAGTTAACAGGGTCGACTTACCTTCAATATAGCGCAGATTGCATTATTGTGGCCTACAGCGCTGTGTAGGATGGTTTTCATGCCAACATTCTTGGCTGTTATGTTGGCTCCTCGCTCGATCAAAAGTTCCACAGTCTCTGTAGCGCCGCTAGAGGCTGCCATGAATAGAGGCGTGCGACGAGATTTATCAGGAAGGTCTACTGAGGCTCCCTGTCAAGGATAAATAAATCAAGTTAGTACCACCACCACCATCATCATCGTCGTCGTCGTCGTCGTTGGTATATTACGCCACTCCGCTACGCCAGCCGAGTCATAAAATGCAGTTTTTTTTCGTCCCTCACAAACTGCAGCCAGGCCGAGTGAACGCCGAGTGAACGCCGAGTGAACGCCGAGTGTCTTGTGTGATAAAAGTGCACACGTACTGATGACTCTAAAATATTACGAGCGCTCCGACTGGCTGATCCCATTTTTCAGTGGTCTGTACTCTAATAGGACTAATAGTGTCAAGACGATGTCAAAAGGTGTTAAGAATAGTCGTCATGCTACTCGATCAACTTCGTTTCGTGACGTACTTTCTTTGTTCTCGCCACTTTATGACGTCACCTATATATCTATTGGAGTTCAGACGCACCGAGAAAAAGAATTTTTTAGACAGTTGATAAAACACACGTGATCTAGGAGAAATGCTACAACATCCCGCTGGTTGTTTGTTGCTGCTCGATGAAGTCCAGACATTCCATTCTTGTCAATCAAACAGATTCTACAAATGGCTGGGTCCTTTGCAACAAGAAGTTGCACCATCTCAACGGGTCCTTGTGAGCATGCCAAATGAAATGCGGTTGCCTTGTCGGTTTTCTGAAATAATACAGCAAAAATTATAAGAATAAAATTAAAGAATAACTAAGCCATAAAAATTACTTGATTCGGTTGTCTCTAGCTCGATTTTTTATTCACGGTTACAGACTGTGAATTAAAAAAATCAAGCTAGAGGCAACCGATTCAAGTAATTATGAACCTTTCAGTTCGGTAATATAAGACCACTCCAAACTATAACAGTTGACATAATATGTTGGTACGATGTGAATTCATAGTGCTTTTGTGCATTATGCAGTAAGTACAGTGCCTATGCTATTGGACCTCCTCCCCCTAGCCTGCGTAGCGGCCCTAAGGGGAAGGGAAAGGGGAGGGGAAGGGAAAGGGGAGGGGAAGGGAGGGGAAGGAACTGGGGCGAGAAGGGAGGGGGGAAGGGTGAATCTTCCTTCTTCCCCTCCTCTCCCTATTCCCCCTCCCTCGTCGCCCCAGTCCCTTCCCCTCCCCTTTCCCCTCCCCTCCCCTCCCCTTCCCCTTCCCCTTAGGGCCGCTACGAAGGCTACCTCCCCCTAAACAAAGTACCTCGTTCTAGATCTCAATATCATGAACGAGATAATCCTCAAAACATGCAAGGTATCAAAATATAAGATGAAGGAAGATTTTGACGAAGTCATGTTATTTAGTCTTTCTTTCCGTCCACCATATTGCCCTCTCCAGTCCTTCTCTCACAGCTGTACACAGGGATCCTAACCTTAATCCACACATGCCCGTCCCCCTCCCCTCTTATTACACGCCACACACAGGTAACCCAATTCGCTTTGTTCCGTACCAGCCCACACCCGTCCTCGGAGACCCACCATTCCCGCAGTTACTTGCGTTACGCCCCTCACAGTTCAACTAAAGATTTTGTGCACCATGTACGTCCACAAATAACATCATTGTAGTAAGTCTTTCGTTTATTCTCTCACTTTTTGTAGCCGCTTTTACCTCCCCCGGTCCTTTATTATTCTATTTGAGCTCACTTAGTTATTTACCTTATTTTCCACCATTACCACTCACTGTTTACATTATACTATTTTTCTATACATTGCATTGCATTGTTTTGTATTTGTTTTGTTTTGTTTTTGATCATATCCATATGAAAAATGCACGTAACAAATAATAATAATAATTATTATTATTATTATTCACAAACTTGGGAAAAATTTACTGATTACCGACAAAAAATATTGACTGACTACCGACATTTTAGTAATTATTCGGTTAGTCATATCAAGTAAAATAATTATTTATGGAACGTGGCTAGTGCCTTGACCTTCTGTCCGGCCTGGGCATAGATCAGGTAAGTCAAGATACCGATTTCAATAGTTTTCTGATATTTCCAGGCTTCAAATTATTCGTGCCAATAGGTACCATTGTAAAGGTGAGATCGAGATCAATTGCATCTCATTCTACAAAGAGAATTACGAAAAACGATAAAACGCACTTTTATAAATATTAAACTTAATATTTCGATAGTTTAACTTAGAGTAATTTTCTTTAGTCTGATGTGAAAGAATAGGCAGACTAATAGTTAGTAGTAGACTCTAAAACCATTGTTATTTTACTTGACTAGTACGAACTAAATAATCGTTTTCTTTTCACAGACGACGGAAAATCACTCTAATGTTTTTAATGATTAACCTATATTTACCGACAACCGACAAAGACCAAAAATTTTAACTGACAACCGACAAATTGCTCAAATTTTAACCGACAACCGACATGTGGACCCCCCCCCCCCCATCCAGACCCTGTTATACCACACACAATTCTCCTACATTCCTTTTCTCACCTCATGATCACCAATGCCACACTCCCCGCCCTATCATTTTTTCTATTCAATATTTTAATTATTTATATAATTTCATTAATTTATTTATTTTCTTTTTTCTTTTTAATTCCCCTTCCCCCAAATGTACGATGGAATTGCATATCCTTCCTTAAAAATTGTTTTAATTATTTCATTTGTTCTATACATTTTTATTTATTTTTTATTTGTTGTATATTTTTCATTTTGTTTTATTTTTTCATATATCCAAATGCCCTATTGATTTACATATCCTCTATTTACTATTTATTTTTTATTTGTTGTTTATTTTTCATTTTGTTTTATTTTTCATATATCCAAATGCCCTATTGATTTATATATCCTTTATTTACAGTCTTTATATTATACTATATTTACTTGACATGTCAAAAGCTTTCGATAGCATAAGACATGACTTGTTGCTACAGAAACTTGAAATGCTTGGCGTCTCTCCTAGTATTGAATGGTTCAAAAGTTACCTTACAAACAGATATCAATATGTACGTGTTCAAGATGCTACGTCAGACCTCCTTCCACTCAATTTTAGTGTCCCCCAAGGTTCCATCTTGGGGCCACTGCTATTCACAGTCTATATAAATGACCTACTATCAGTGCCTAGATATTGCAAGTCCGTATGTTACGTTGATGATTGCAAGCTATATTTGTCATTTCCATCCTGTGATCTAGAAGTGGCAGTGAGCAACCTTAATGAGGACCTTGAGAGCATTTGTAGATGGTGCTGTCAAAATTCCTTATTAATTAATCCTGATAAAACCAAAGTGCTCGTGGTTGGTGTTCCACAGCTTCTGTGTCAAGTACCTCCCATTACCATTTCTATGCTGGGGAAGGAAATTGCACCTGTTCACATTGCTAAAGACCTTGGTGTATATATTGACCAGTCTCTAAACTACAATGAACATATTAATAAAACTGTTTCCAATTGTTTTCATAAACTAAGACAGATAAGTAGAATTAAGCATTTATTAGATACAAATACTCTTATTCTTTTAATTCAGTCTTTTGTTTTTAGTAAAATGTTTTATTGTTCTACAGTTTGGTCCAATACTAGTAAAGGAAATATACATAAATTACAGTTAATACAGAACTTTGGAGCTCGTATTGTACTTGGATTAAGAAAGTATGATCATATATCATCAGGTTTGAAATCCTTAAATTGGTTGCCTGTGAAGGATAAGTTGTATTTAAATGATGCAGTAATGGTATTTAAGTGTATTAATAATTTAGTTCCTGATTATTTAAAGAATAAGTTTTCGTTACGTTCACAAATATATAATAGGAACACCAGGAATGCCAAGAATAATCTTTTAGATATCCCATATTGTCGTCTTGCCACAGGGCAGAGATCCTTTTCATATAGAGGTTGTAAATTATGGAATGATTTAAGTAATGATGTTAGAACTGTAGGGAATCTTCGTGCTTTTAGGCGTGGAGTGATGGCTCAGCTGCGCTCGGACTAGAATCTACATTTCTGGCCTGAGGGTTGGGCTGATCCATTGCTCTACACCTAGGCGCATGAATATTATGTTAATGTAATATTTAAATTATAATTTATGCTATTTATTGTTCTATTTACGATCTCTAGAATTTTTTTTCTTTGTAAAAGATACCGAGCGACTCCTTGAAAAATGTACCTTGGATTGGTCATTTCTTGATTCAAAGATATGATTTGCCAGATACCACATAGGCTGCGACATGCTATTGGGTCTATTGGATTTTCAGCTCATCAAAAGCGCTCAGTATTTGAGTTTCAGTGATTTCAATGTTTCTTGTTTATCGTTGCTATGGCAACGCGAACCCAATCACGTACATCATACTAAACTTCGGACGGACAAAGGGTGATTTGATTAGAGCCTCAATTCAATTGAGTAATAGAAAGTTATTGTAAAGACCGATAATAAAATCTTGATATGGCAGTCAAAAATGATGTCCTTATACAGGATTTTTATTCCTTGCCGCAGGCCGAAAGTAACGCAGGCTCTGGGCACGAGAATAGGATGGCACGTGCTCTGGAATGGAAAACCCGACGCGTGACGCCATTTGGCTTGCTGCCATGAAAGGTCAACAGTTAAATCATTTCTTGCCGCCTTCAATTCTCATGAGACATCTGCTTTTATCTTTACCTAACAATTTTCTATGACCACGTACATCGTTCGTACAGAAGCGCTGCTCTAGATTATTGCCTTGGTTGCTTGTGCTACTCCGAGTGAAGATTGTGTCACCAAGCCCTTGTGTCCAAGCCTATTTCCGAACACGTGCAACGTGTTACATAACTTACCGTGACACTTTTGAAAGTGGAAAGTCACGAAAAGTAGCGTAATTAATCAACCATGATAAAATAATTGGCTTTTCACGACTGAACAAGAATTAGCAACTCCACTGGGACATTTGGCGAAGAAATGAAAACACAAGACATGTGTTTGTGACAGCCTTTAATTGTTATGCTAATGTGTGGTAATAGAAACTAATATATTCAACTGAATGAGACCAATGTTTAACATTCACTTTTGACTGCATGTGGTCAAAACTTGTTTATGTTATTTCTATGTGTTATGCAACCAAGTTCGTGTGACCAGGCACGCACGCAAACATCAGAAACATCAAGGTCTGCGCATCAAAGGTACAAAGTTCGAGCGCGAAGGTGGTCGCCAGGTAGAATGGTGAAGCAGGGAACTGTGATTGCTGTCGAATATGAAAGGCGTTTGCATTGTAGTAATATGCAGTATAGCTGCAGCTCTCGTGGCAGTGCTTCTCCTCACTATTGTCCCCAGAGAAGTAAAGGTTCAACTCAAGAAGAATCTCCAAATTAAAGACCAGAATTCGGAGAGATTCAAACAATGGAAGTACCCAACTATTCCTATAACGATCGAGTTCTATGTTTTTGATATTCTCAATGGTCCGCTTATAAAGCAGGGTCACAAACCTGTAGTGAAACAGCGAGGACCTTATGTTTATCGAGAATTTCTTAAGAAGGACAATGTTAGTTTCAGTGATGATAAACCTGCAGTTTCCTACTTGCAAAACCAGTGGTTTATTCTTGATAAAGACAAGACATGTCGAGGCTGCAACCCTTGGACCGATACAATTACTACAGTAAATTTACCATATGTAATAATGGCTGAAGTTGCCAGTACATACTCCGGTTTGGCAAAGTTTGTAATTAACTTAATGTTGGCAAGCAAGAAAGAAGATTTGTTAATGACTAGAAGTGTTCAGGAATTAATATGGGGCTACAACGATCCTCTGTTTGAGGAGTTCAGACGAATGCGTGAAAAATATGGTTTATTTTTCATACCAGACATCTCGCCATTCATGAATTTACAGCCAAATGACACAGATAATGGCGAGATTATGGTGAATACAGGAACACGAGACATAGCCTTGGTTGCTTCGTGGGAGAGATGGAGGGGCAAGAACAATGTTAGTCTGTGGCCAACTCAATATGCTAATATGTTTAATGGCAGTGACGGCACACAATTCCCTCCGGGTATTACTAAAGGAAAAAGGCTTTACTTTTTCTCTCCTAATCTCTGTCGATCAATTTTCATTAAATACGATTCTGAGACGCAAATCAAAGACATTGATGTTCTAAGGTTCACTACGCCAGTTGAATTGTTTCAAAATGCCTCAGAGAATCCCGACAATGCAGCATTCTGTTTACATCGCTGCTATCCAAATGGGATCCTCGCTGGAGCGAAAGACTGCAAACCAAGTAAAACAGAATCACCCATTGTGATTTCTACTCCTCATTTTCTCATAGGAGATGCTTTTTTGAGAGAACAAGTTCAAGGACTCCATCCAGATCGAGAGAAACACGGTTTATTTTTAGCAATCGAACCGTTGACAGGGATTCCTCTCCAGGCTCTTATCCGACTACAAATTAACGTCCATATTCGACCTATAAAAGGAATTTTTGGAGCAGAAGGAATCAGAGAATCTTATGTTCCAGTCATGTACTTTAGTAACAATGCAACAGTCGACAGCAATACTGCAAAGATGATGCGACAAGACATATTTTTGATATTGAAACTGTGTTTTTATTCCGAAATTGTCCTGTTTTGTTTAAGTGGCGTGTTGTTGGTTATCGGTGCTGTTTTGTTTGGACGTAAATTGAGAAAAAAATCAGACTTTGACAAGAAAAAAATGAAGATACAAGAGAACAATGGTGAGCAACCATCAGAAAAGACCCCCTTGATCCCCGAACGTTGATAGAGTTTTATTCTGCTTTAACCAACAATTTGAACGGGGGCAACCATGGCTCTTTGGAGAGCTCCGCAGGACACAATTTGAAGAAAAATTTAATTAAACAGGCCCGTAACCACAACAAATATTTCGCCGAGACAGAACTTATTGTAATGACTTGAAAATATCATTGGGCTAAAAAGGGACAATGAATTACTGAGGCTGTTTCGATTGGCTCCCTTCTGCAATCAACATTTCTACATTAATTATGAAATCTCGAAATTACGAAATATCGAAATTGCGAAATCTTAGTCACAAAGCGTTTGTAGTCAGTCTAGCTTGTATTTGTGTAGTCGCCTTGTGTGTCGAATTCTGTCGTTACCACGCATATCGTAGTTTGATTTAGGGTTTACTAGGTAAACATGAATTTGTGCCGAATACGTAGCTAGTCAACTTGGTAGAACTTTAGGATCTCTATTTGACGTGCACCGATTCGGACCATTAGATTTTTGAGAAGGGGGAGGTGTAGCCTGTGTACAGCCGTTTCCCACCTCTCCCCCCCTACGGGGAAAAACGGGGAAGGAACGTCTGTGAAACGGCGTTCTTAATCGTGTTCCGTGGTCATGTGAGGTTCTCAAGATTTTGAGGACAAATCTGATTGGTTGTTATCGTTTTGCCGATCGAATTTCAACGAACCCCCATTTCAACGAACTAAAGCAAACACCGTTTTACTGCTTAATTCTCTATTTACATCGAAAATATATCAAGGAAAACATTCCTGGACATGGCAATTTCACTCCTGGGTGTCAAAGGCTTCTATTTCGTTCTTAATTACATCTATCAAAAGCCGAAGTCTGTATGAAACCCGACGGCTTTGTAGGCATGTCATTCGAATCGGACCAAAATCTAGAGCAAAAATAGTCATCAGAATATTCAGTAAGTACACAGCAGTAAAAGTGTATAAAACATGATTTGACTGTTTTGATTACATGACATTTTTAGGACTTTTTTAGCGAGGTTCAGGGTCGATTGGACTCGACAACTGAGTCTGCCGACATTTGTCTTGCACTGAACAAAACAATAAACTATTTCTCTTACATTTCTCTCTGCTCTGGTCACTAATTAAGTGTTTATAAAGATTTAAAAGACTCAAATAAAGGGTTGTAAACCCGCTATTATTCATTATTTCTTCGAAAATCTTCATTTTCTCTGTATGTAAATAACTAATTACATATGCAAATTTATGACCTGGAACACGATTAAGAACGCTGTTACACAGAACGTTCCCTCCCCGTTTTTCCCCGTAGGGGGGGGGGGGGGGAGGGGGGGGGGAAACGGCTGTACACAGGCTAGGGGAGGTGGTGTTTGGGCAATGTTTTTTGTGCAGGATATTGTTTTTATCCTTCGTGGTGGTGCAGGAATTTTTTTTTCTGGCAATTTTGTTGTGCACGATTTTTTTCTTACTTTAAGGCTTTTTTTTTGGATATTGCCCGTCCGCCCGTCCCTTGGTCCGTCTCTTGGTCCGTCTCTTGCAGTGGAAAGTGATATTTGTAGCGTAGCTTTAGGATAGCTACATTTATAGTTATAATTCTTGCATTCTTGGCCAAGAGTGTTTTTTTCCAGCTAGCTGAAATTCAATCTATTGTTCCAATTGTCAGTCCATGTTTACAAGGCCGTTTTGTTGTCATAGAAACGTAGTGACAAACAATATATGCTGAGTTTAGGACTTCAAAACACATAAATGGTAAAGCTTATATATTAGTTTGGTAGTTAGGTATATATTTTTTATATTTAGTTTTATATTAATTTCGAATGAAAAGGGTTTTTGCAAACCGAATATTATAATGTCTATTAGCTTATTATAGTTAATTTTAACCTGAATGATAATAGTTAATTTTTTATATAATAGATATTTTTTATATTATTTAATATTGATTATGATATGAATATATTAAGAGGTGAACGTCCATACATACAGACTTTTTATTTTGCATGTACAAGTTAAAAAAATATGATACTGATTTGGAGAACAATAACATCACAATTACACAAACAGTTTGTGTCAACACACCTTAATTGCACAATAAACACTTTTAGCTCTACCTTTTCAGTCAGCTGTTTGTCAAACTAACAATATATGAAACTACATGTTGTGTTTTCATACTCCCAAACAGACTTTATATAATGACATTTGTAATGAAATGAAACAAAATGAAATAAATAAAATTAAATGAACAATCTCAACGGGTTGTATCGAGCATTAGATATCCTGAGTATACTTTGTTGAACCAGGGCAAAAGAGTAGAGGGAGGACTTGGTTACCAGCAGAGGGGAGGGGAGAGGAGCGAGGGGGATTAGTTACCTTTGGTTCTCGTACTCTTGCTCCATTATTCAAACACATCTCTACAAGCTGAATATAAGAAAGATCAATTAATGTTCTTGAAGTCTAGAAGAGGGATAGTCAAAGTCTATCATGTATGGAGGAGAGGGAGAGTCAGTCAATATCATTTAGGGTGGAGAGGGAGTGAAAGTCTACATCTAGGGTGGAGAGGGAGAGTCAAAGTTTATATCATATAGAAAGGAGAGGGATAGTCAAAGTCTATATCGTCTAGAGAGGAGAGAGAGAGTCAAAGTCTATTATGTAGGGAGGAGAGGGAGAATTAAAGTATATCATCTAGGGAGGAGGGGCATAGTCAAAGTCTATCATCTAGGGAGAAGAGATGGAGAGTTACTTTGTTACTAACCTCGGTAATACCGCTGTCCACAGCCATGTGAAGAAGTGTGCTCCCATCAGAGTCAGCATCATAGAGAAGAGGCTCAGCGTCACCTAATTGTGATTTAGCTGTGGAGAAAAGTGCGGCAGATTATAATATCGACAACCTATTTCTGAGACCGCTCGGTCACATGACCCTTCCTTCCCCCTCCATTTCGAGGGCCTGGCTACCCATACAGGTAACCTACAGGTAGGCGACTATAGAGGTAGAGTGCACGCTATTGATGATTTAGAGGTGCAACAACTTGATGTAATTGCAGAGTTGTATAAAGACCACCTTCAGACGCACCAACTTCAAACATGAACCCAGCAGTACTTTTGGCTCCTTTCTCCACAGCGTGACCAAGAGGTGTCATTTTATCTTCATCTCTGGAATCTATGGACGCATTGTGATCAACCTGAGGAAAAATAGACATGATTCCAATTAGAATCTACAAAGACAAACAGGGGTGATGATGAATCATCCAGACAGACAGACATGACAATCAGTCAATCAGCTTGCCCTTCAAGACTTCAATCCGAGCCAAAGGCTCATGTACAAAACATATCAAAATAAATATATATATCTTGAATTTAGTTGAAAGTTTAATTATCCAAAATAAATATATATATATAGAAATATAAAAACATAAAAACATTTAAAACGGACTGCATGATTTAGTGGCATGACTGACTGACTGACTGATTGACTGACTGCATGACCGTCTGACTGAATGAGTGAATTACCTACCAATACTTCACAGATAGACAGTCTATCCATACCGCATGCAATATGTAATGGTGTACAAAGACTTCGACCTTCGGCACTGACATTACATCGCTCGTTACTCAGCAGCGTCTAAAAACATCACAACACGTGGTATAAGATTAAATCTTTCCATTCCACTTTCCTCTTCCATTCAATACTCAAAGCTGCAGCTACAACGGCGTGCAGAACCTGTTGAGACACTGTCCCAATTTTGGCCTTAATTAGCCAACCCTGTTTTATGGTTCCCCTTCCCCCCTCTCTCAATGTTGGGTAGGCCGGGGAGATTCCTGCTAGGTCCAACACTTGACCCAACCAACATTGTGTCGGGGGGAGGGGGATTTTAGGGCACAATGTCTCAACTATTCTGCACGCCAGTGTAGATAAGAGCAGCTTGAGCCCTGCAGCCCAATCCTCGCCCAATCTAGCTTGCGTACCGCAGCCGCTACTTTACAGGACTTACAGCGCTGGATGGCAGTTTTAAATCGCACTTACGAGATCATTTTAAGGTCATTTTAAAGGATGGTGGCTTGTCGGCCTGTCCTGGGAGCTACTATCGATGGGTCAGTTGCTATAGAGACCGTAAGCAACCATGACGACGACGCTCTTTTTTTTCTCTCTTTCGAATCTTCGATCATCTTCATGTCATCATTAAATATATCACTTCGTGTCAACTTCGGCAAACCCGAATTACACACCCTCACACATACCCGATGACATAGTGTGTTACTGGCTTTAAAAGCCAGTAACCACAAAAACCTTGGTAACTAGCTATAGTTCTTACCTTTACTGATATTTCGTCACCAGCCCTTACAGCAGAGTGTAGAGGTGTATCACCTCGCTGGTCTTGCAGTGTGACGTCAGCACCACGTGACAGTAGCAATTCGACTATATGATGTTGTTTCCCGGATGTAGCATGATGAAGTGGTGATTTACCATACTCGTCCCGATAGTTTATATCTATGGAACCAATCAGAGCACATGATTAGTTGCTGACGATTTCAATACGTTCACAATGCCTTTTAGAGGGCCTGTTGCATTTCGTTGAAATCTCTTCCCCCCCCCCCCCCCCCCCCCTTCTCTCTCTCTCCAATCAAGGTGTACACCAGAATCTCCAGATCCGGACAATGAAACTTTCTTGCACAACCTTGACCATGGAGTCTCATTTGTACTATGGACTCTACTTTCTAAACGTCAATCTTGCTTAAATTTCAATCACACCCTATAAACTGCGTCATAGTGTAACAAAAGCCCTCTAAGAGGTCATGTGGTTGCTGTAACAAGGCTCTTAAGGCAATAAATAGTAAATTACAACTAAAAAATCATCAGTAATGGATTTGAGTTTATTCTTATAATGCAGTAGTCAATTGAATGGTCATTTTTCTCCATTGAAAAAAAAACTTTTATGATTTCATTCTCTTTTCTCAGGGATGGGAGCATTTGATCTCCTCCATTAGGGTATGGGAAGTTTGAGTATTTTAACCCAGGGGTAACCCCCCCCTGATCTGCCCTTGATTATAGACATGTATAGATTCCATACCTAAAAGTCAAGTAGACACAAAAGAAAATTTCAATTGGTAAACTGGGAACAATGCAAAAATTGTCAATTAAGCGGTAATCTAATAGCAATTAATTTAGAAAGCAGCCTGCATAGCTGACCCTCAAGGGGACTGGGTGATATGGGGAAAGGCACCCTCTCTTCTCCCTCCTCCTCCCTCCCCTTTCCCCTTGCCCTCAGTCACCTAGAGGGTCTGCTATGCTGGCTATTGAGAAAGTTTAAATTCAATCCTGACTAAACACACAACCATTGTTTAAATTCAAAATGATTTGCTACTGAATGGTTTTACCTGTTAAGATGACAAAACTGTTCATATTCATTTACTCCCAATTTCAAAATCACGCGACCTATGGCGATGGCTTGTCTGGATTTTAAGCTTCTGTCAATCAAATTTTAACGACTAGAATTTGTAAAATTTTAGCTTTCCAAATTCATAAACAAAGCAAACTTGAATTTATTAACAGAACATTTAGCATTTTCCGACTTTTGATGTAAATTTAAGCTTGCTTTAGGGAGAACGAATAGTCGGAGATTTGATTGACGGTAGTCAAAACACTGAAAAAGCCATTCAAGTGTCGTCTGCAAAGGTCGCGTAATTTTGAAAATAGGTGTAATTTGAAGTAACTAAATACAGTTTATAAAAAATAAACATGAACGTAAAAGCACACAAATGAAAGTTCTTCGCAAGAAAATCAAGATTCCAAGTACAAGGGGAATTCTGCACACCTTGCATGACAACACCGTGACAAAAACAAAAATATAATAAGCTTACTTGAAAAGAGCACCCGACTCAATTGTAAAAATGACCAATACTCGATAGAGACATCCCTAAAGGACGCACAAAGACACCATATACGAAAAGTAAATATTATTTGAATATTTCTATTAGAAAATGCATTATTGAGAAACCCCAGTTCCGTCACGGAGAGCTTGGGCTCCCTTTGTTTAAACTTCAAAGAGTAAACATTTCGAGGTTTCAAAACTAATTAACAGTGAAATTATTGGCAGGAATGCAAAGAAATATAGGAAAATTAGAAAAAAATGTTTGTTCTTATTTTAAAATGCTTTCTAGTAGCTTCTAGTAGAACCAGCAATCGCCAGTGCGATCGACCAGCGCTGGAAATTCTCCACAAACATTACAGAAATCTGCCAAATCACAACTCAAAAAGAACTTGTGTACATCGCTGAAAGCTATATCTGGCTGTGCATGCAAAATAGCACAAGATTATTTTATTCTAAGTGGTATGAACTCACCCCATAATCTGATAAGCTCTCAATAGTTGCCCATGCTTGCACGTCGGGTTTTCGGTGTAGTTCGTTCAGAATGTCTTCGTAAACTCAATGTTTATCAAAAAACTTGCAAGATCTTTCGCTCAAGCAGAAATACTTTATAGAATAATAGCAACTTTTGACTATAAAAGGCAGATCCTTCTTGAAATACATCACAAATCGTCCAAAAGTAATCAAACAAACCTCGGCCAATTTCGTAACCATCCGATGCCTCCCGAATACATGACTTCGTGTCAACTTCGTTCTCCCATCGTAAGAGTTTACGGACTTACACAGTAGTCCAGACCCAGGCCTCTTTTTACCCCGCTACGCTTCGGTAAAACAGAGTCCAGAAGAACTTGCATGCGCATGCGTTACATGAACCAATCAGACACCGTAAAATTTTGGTGTGACCTGGTTACAAGGCCTTTTGACAAGTCACACGCTCCAATTTGGGTAAAAACGTGTGCTTCGTACAAGTGAAGGCATACTTAACTGCTTCGATGAATTCGTTTAAAAAATAAGCCCCATATAGCTGATTTAATTCAGAAAAATTTCAACGATAGCTTTGTAACCAGGTCACACCAAAATTTTACGGTGTCTGATTGGTTCATGTAACGCATGCGCATGCAAGTTCTTCTGGACTCTGTTTTACCGAAGCGTAGCGGGGTAAAAAGAGGCCTGGGTCTGGACTAACTTACACAGGTGATGGCATTATGGTTGCTTGGCTACTAAGCCAGCAACCACAAAAACTGGAGTATATCAGTACTAAGATTCTTCCACACATTAACGTACTAAACCTACACTGAAAACCATTTGGTAAAGGCTTGGCACTATTCCGAATCTACAAATCTAGAGCTGAGATGAAATATAAAATCTAGGATAACCTTGCCTAGGCTAGCACATTTTCAGTTGTGCAGTTGGTCCTGCCCCTGCGAGGTCCAACAACTAGCCATAACAAAATTGTCAAAAGAAATCTACGTCACAAAAAGTCCCTTGCCAAACTTTTTAATAGACTACAAAATCAATGAGAGTATGAAATCCATAGAAAAGTGTCGCGTAACACATGTACAACCTTGAGCGGAGTTGAACTGCATGAGCCTCCATTTCTAGTGCGTTCGTTTAATAAAACATTGGGATTTGTGTGGGATGATTCGACACGCTTTATGATCAGATTTGTCTTTCCCACACCTATCCTTGGTTTCCACCTACGTCATCGAAAAATTTCCAGAGCCCTGAGTGAAATAAAAATAATATCACTCTAAAGAGCAAGTAAAACTATGTAACTTCACGAATTTTCAAATTAGAATAAGCTTTTGTTGCGAAGAGATTAACCTTTGAAGTGCTCAATTTTTAGTAAGAAATGTATGGCACTTCGCAGTTGGTGTCACTCCACAGGTCATCAAAATAACAGTGGATCTCACATCCCTGACTAAATCAGAGCACATCCTCGAATCCAAAAGATGTTGATCATTAAAAATAACAACTTAATCATATATTTTGGTACAAATACCGAATAAACAATGGTTTTATTCATAGAGCAAGCCAAATGTGTGTTTACTTCTAACAAATTCATCGTTTTACGTCCTGAGGAAAACTCGTAACAGTGTTGCGTTACAAAGATTTTTCCTTTGATAACTCAAAAACCAAACGAGGAAAGTTTCTCAAATATTCAAGAAAAACTTCTCTTAGGGTATATAAGCAACATTCCTCAGACTAAATTTAAAGTGATCAATATGAAGCATCACGGAATCTTTTTCGATGACGTCACATGAAAACCAAGAATAAGGAAAATACAACACTGCCGTACCTGATTGTCTTTTAGCTTGCGCGGTATCGGCTTGTTATAGTTTGTTCTTTGCTTAATGTTTATCGGTTCTAATTCTAGGGCTCATAAAAAAGTGGAAGATTCGAAATTCTAATTGAGAATCTCCTGAATGCAAAACTATATACGTAATTTCCGTGTCCGTGTGTAAAAGTTAAAAGGAAAATGTTCTTCCAGCCATCACCTCAGTAGACTTCATGAATGGGGTTCATTAGCGCAGCTTTCTCACACCGCGTGCTGCGTTAACCCCCTAGGATTAGTTTAACATAAATCTACACAACAAATTTCCATACTACGTCATCCGTAGGACGCGGTGGCGCAACGCGTGGAATTAGCTACAAATGGACTAGGACCCGGCTAATTTCTCTCTCACTGGCCCGGCTTGCCGGGTTAGCGTTGTAACTTGTGTTCTGCCGAAGGATAGCGGGGTTGGGGCCGAAATCTTCTGCCGTACCATAAATATGTATCAATGCGATGATTCAGCTCCCTCTGGATGCACTGTTCGGGAAATTTTTCGGCTTTATTCAGTGGTCGTGAAGTTCGAGCCCCGGCGGTCCACAGCCGGATTTTTTTTACTCTCTTTTCTTTTTGTAGTTTTGTTTTATCTTATTTTTGTTGTTTTTCATTCTTTTCTTGATTCTTTAAATTCATCCACGTCGAAAAGAAATGTTAGAATGCTTGTCTCCATGCATCCTCATTACCAGGGCTTTTTTCTCGTCTCCAAAGGAAGCAATCTCGAGCCCAGAGTTTTGCCAGCGTCTGGTCAGCGGTACTGACCAAGAGGAACGCAGGCGCTGGGTTCGAGATTGCAAAGGAAGGGAAAGGGCCCTGGGAACGAGGTTGGTTTCCATGACAACTAGTGACAAAATAAAACCTACCAACTCCTTTGTCAAGAAGTTTTTCGAGCTCTTCCTTACTTCCTGAGTAGGCAGCAGAGCAGAGTTGTTCTGGTTTGGAAACTTTTTTCTGGAAGGAAATTAAAATATAACACAAATCTGTCAAGGAAATAGAATGAAATAGGAGAAAAGATGGAGAAGATATACGCCTATCGCCTTTATTTTCCTTTTTCCCAGCCCAAGAGAGCCCTAATGGCATAGAATTTTTCTCCAGGGCTCGGTTGTTGGAAAATCAATGTTTTCTTTGGATTTAACCCTGGGTTAGCACTAATCTACCTATGAACAACCCGGTCCCGGCTGGGAAAAAAAACAGAAAGAATTTCTTACTTTAGTTTCATGTTGTTTATCATCGTGATGTCTTTCATCCTCGTCATCGTCCACCTCAGCGTCCTTTCCAGCGGTACTGTTTACAAGTACAAGAGGAACATCTTTCTCCTTCTTCTTCTTTTTCTTTGTTTCTTTTTGTTCGTCTTGTTTAGTATCTTTTTTAACCATAGTGCTTTAAATAACATTGAAACAAACAAGTGTCACAAAGGTTGTACCTGACAAATGAAGAACGTAATTGACTAAGGCTCACATGTTCCTTATACCCTCCTCTCCCACTTTGTCCATTCAAAGGACGCTCTGCAGACTTTAGAAATGACTGTGGTTTAATTGGCTGTAAGCGGGTAGTAGCCATGGTAACAGTTAGAATGCACGGTAGCAGTTAAAGTGCACGTCTTATCGCGTGCAAATGAGTGGATTATTACTCTAAGAGCACGTACAAATCCCCCTAAAGGAGGTTTGAAAGGAGAGTCACCTTGCAGAGTAGCTCATTATAGATGGCTATGTATCTTTTCATCGGTTTCATTTTTCAGCTTTTCGATCATGGTCAGAAGACAGGACCGCAACAACTTACTCCTTGTAGACTAATAGTACTAAGGGCAGACCACACACAAAATAACGATCATAGCTATTAAAAATGTTGTAGGGAAAATGTAATGAAAGAGCCCTCTCTCTCGTGGACTTTGGCCACAAAAAGATCACATGACTAATTATGTATTCCGTTACACATTCATTCATTGCAAATGGCGGCAAATTTGAGAGACCATCTCGCTAGTTCGCCCCACTTTCTACTGTTTATGACCGTAATTTTACTGCCGTGGCAACGCGAAGTAATGAGTATTTAGGAGGACCTGTAAGTGGATGTTGGCTGAGAAAAAGCAAAGGTATAGAACTAATGTTCTTATTTTCAATTACCTGGTCTGACCCGAATGTGACGTAATAATAATATTAGCAATAGATAATTGTTTTGAGTTATATAAATAATTGTTTTGAGTAATCCTAAACACACAAAAAAAAAACCCGAAGTTACGTTTAGGTCTTGGTTATGATAACATGATCACGCGGATTCAGAATGACCAGATTGACCGCGCGTCTTAATTTTTGTTTCCTCTCTAGAAGACATTTGCTAGCAGAGAATATAATTTCATAAACTAGCAAATCGATAAACAAATTAAATTCTTCATGAGAATGTCATTAGGAACGGCATATATACAGACTAACTCTAACCATCAAGGCTGTCGAGTAATATATCACATCTGTTCGTCCTGTTCTGATCTTCAGATAAGAAGCCCGGAATTCAAAGCATTGTTTTCGTCGTTTCCTAGTTATTCCTTGTCAAAGCTTTAGCATATTTCTGGGCTGTTTTAGTAAGAAAAATCTCAATAAAGCAGCAGCAGCACTCAAATAAAGACCCTGTTCTAATCGCTTGGGACTATCAATCTATCAGCATTGTTGCTGAAGAGAGCAGCTTTTCTTACTTGTATTTCCATGGTCTTCAATGCAATTGCCAAAGTTTTCACGATATTACAAATGAAAAACCAAAGCCTGAGTTTTTGGTCGAAAGAAAATGTTGCCACAGGATTCACTGGTATGTTTATACTTATAAAAACAAACTTTTCTCTCGCGCAAATTCTGCAACAGATTTTCAATTTAGAGATACTCACCTTAAAAATTAATGCGGTGTTCACAAAGCTAAAGGAAAAGTTAATAATTTAAAAATAGTCCAGCAATAGTTTGCCGAAAGAGTGTAACAACGGCTTGGTTTTGACAAACTTGGCTACAGCGCAATGTACATTCTTTTCCAGGATTAATTCAGCAAACAAACTGACACCAAGGTCAAGAGTTATCTCAACACAACGCTACGTCAGGAAAGCTTTGAAGACAGCTTTAGAACCGATCCGCACTAATGTCTTTTTCATTTGAAAACTATTCTTTTTGATACCTTTGGCCTTTTCATTCACATTAAAAAGTCACTTTTCTTTTGTTTGGATGCTGAAAAAAAGATACGTTAAATAACAGAGCTGAAAAACGAACAAACTCTTCGACAAAACTGTAAAAGTTACTATCGTTTCTTTAATTTGTACGCATGTTACTGTACTAGGTTTGATTTTATACTGTATCGTTTGTGCTACAGTTATATTACATATATTTTTCAGCTCTAGCAGCTTTTGGCGCGAAAAGAAGGGGGAAGGGGAGGGGAGGGGAAAAGGCAAGGAAACCTCTCACCCTCCCCCTGCACCAAAATTTCTACACAGGAATCCCAGTTGCTACACAAGATACTCCATCCTTGTTAGATTCGTTTTCAAATGCATCTCCGTTAGTATTGTAGAATCTGTCAAGAGGGAATCATTACTGCCTGAACTGATATGCCTTTGGGTTATAGCTATAGGCGACCTGTAGGTAAAACTGATTTCAAAACTTTCTTAGTCAGGGCGGAGGTCAACCACGGCTAAACAGAGAGTCTCCAGTAGATGAACTTAAAGTTGATAAGTCGTGATTTAAACTACCATGTTCTAGAGACTGTCTTTGTGCCTTCATTCTGTGCAAAGCCTGTTGTGAGCATTAAATGCGAACTCCTTATAGCCCTACTCTTTACACAGGCTTTCTTCGCCAGCTTAGGTCAATAAAATGTAGGCGCCTTACATGTGAGACGGGCACCGTGGCAAAACGATTGTGCGTGAGCGAGATTTCGCGGGTTACGCTCGTCTGCGTCTTGACCATAGGAATCCTAAGCAATATTTTTTGAATTTTTACTAATAGATTTTCCCAAAATCACCTCTTTGAGCTTAATTTTGAGCGCGGGGGAGACAGGAAAATAATAGGTGAGAAACGCAAGCAATAGAATATACTACTGAGTTTGGCTTCTGTGGCTTGCGTTTCGCTGGCAAACTTTTGTTTGTTTAACTGCTGAATGTCTTCTCGATTCGGTGGGGAGGCGTCTTATAACGCACGCATGCGTGGTACACTTTGCCGCAGTGACGTGAGGCGGCTGAACAGCAAGTGATAACATGACGATTATGCGCGAGCCGCTGGACGGAAGTGGCCTCAATTACGGTTTTAACCTGGCTTAGGGCTACCTCTCTCATAAATAGAGTCGTACATAGTCTCCCCCAAAGTTTTTCGGAGCATTACACTCCAGTGCAGAAGTATGAACAGCTAGAAGTTATACTTTCAAAATTATGCATTTGTTCAAGACAATAGAAGTTGGAGACATGCGCAGATGTTATCACTTGCTGCTGAGGCGGCTGTATTTTGGAGGTTGAGTTGTTTTCTGTTGTATCGTGATAGGAGCCTACGAGGGTGACTTTTACTGACCATGAAGTTTACAATGATGAAAAGTCTCTCAACTGAATTCTCACCAAACACCTGGAATTCACAGGGTAATATCCTTGCACTAGTCAGGACAAGCTCTAGCTTTTATGTTCGTTTGTTTTCTTTTTGATCCCTTGGACAATCAAAAGTGTGGCTCTGCCTTCTTGTGAAAGAGGTTTTAGTTAAATGAGTGGATGTACTAGAATTTCAATCAGCAATAACAATCATAATAAAAACGTTTTTTTGTAAGGCTAACACAGTTACCTAATAATAGTTCATTTTCATAAGGCTCTCAATCAAAAGGTCTAAGGACACAGTCGTCTTTTTGCTTGCTTCTCAGTCATGTTTGCTGCGCGAAAACAAGAGGAACTGTGTTCTCAGGCTATCACTCAAGACAATGAGGATGACAACTTTGAATTCCGGCCCATTGCGAAATCCTGTGACCGGTTTTGAAGCCACTCTAAACTGCTAAAGAAAAGTTTATCAACCAAATAATAAAATAAATAGAATATAATGAATTTGCTTTTGCAATCTTTATTTTTTCGTCTACCAATCATCCATAGTACCAGCTGTCAACTACTTTATTATGTGAAATGTGACAATATGACTCTTCATAATGCTTAGACGACTTTTTCAGACAAATCCTAACCCACTTCTCCGATATTAATTGCAAAACTGTTATTAGATGTTCTTAAAATGATTAATTCATCGGCTCAAGTGTTTTTAGACAAATGTAAATTTAAAAAATTTAATCAGTAGTATAAGTTCAGTAACAGGACATTACAATAAACACAAAATTTGTTTCTTTTCACACAACATTCCTTTAATTCTCACTCTCTCTCTCTCTCTCTTTCTTTCTTTCTTTCTTTCTTTCTTTTTCTTTTTCTTTTTTCATTTCCTCTCCATTTCTCTCCTTTTTTTCATTGCTTCCTTTCTAGTTCTTCTCCTTTCTTCTCCCTTTCGGATATTCTTTTCTTGTGTATAAAACCTGTGCATTTTCTTTTTATACCGTTTTTCTATCAAGAAATGATTTGCCTGTATTTTGCAATAATCACTTAATATATTCAGCGTTTTCAATATTCTCTAAGATGTTTCTCTAAAAATTGTGCAATAAGATCATGTGATTTTGCTGATTGAAAAGCAAACAAGATTTTGAATGCCCTTTATTTGAAGTACTTTACTATGAATTAGAAAATAAATTAGACTAACTTGACTCGATCTCTGCGAGATTTTGTAATTAGAAAAAAGTTCAAGAGCCAAAACTTTACCAAGACAATGGCTTTGAGAACGAATTTTGCACGCAATAACCTGAACATTTTCAAGTGAAAATTAAAAGTAAATAAATTGATGATGTTTACTTTCAATGAGTGTTTTTAACAATCGACAGTCAGGTTTTACTAACGGTTGGCCTTCTAACTGACAGTCTCTTTACACATTTCATTCCAGACTTTCTAAGATTCTAATATTATTTCATTACAAAATATTGTCATAAGTCAGTGAACCTCCTCTTCAGGTTTCTTAAATATCTTGTAAGGTTTTATTCAAGTTTTATTCATCTAAAATGGTTTTATTCGCTCAGGAAAATATATTTTCCAAACAATACTGCACCACAGTTAAATAGGAGTTCAACGTTTTAGGAGGTACCAAAAAGTTGGTGTTCCAACTATTTCAAGGAATTGTTTGAGTGTTTTCTTAGCTAGATTGAGGTGTTTTCTAAATGTCAACATATCCGAAAATAATTATCCCTTAAAAATGTTTTTATATTCTATAAAAACATTGAAGTACAAGTTCTATACTGATATCATTTGTATATTTGAATTTAGTTTTGTTCTTTTGTATTGCTTTTTTTGCTAGCACAGTTTTTCCACTACACTCGTTCCAGTTTCGTCCTAGCTTTTTTCTGTTTGAGTCGGTTAGTTTTGCTTGCCTGGCAGTTAATCTGTCTGTTGGTTGTTCTTGCCCATTAAACAACGTTTTTGTTGCTTGTTATCAAAATTAGGATGTACAATTAAGGAACGTTCTTTCTTGTTGCAACATTCATCCCTATCATTTTGATATAATATTTGAGACAGAAAGTATACACAGCTCTGAAATTGTATGTTGCCTCGTAAAAATTAGATTAAAAATGATCTTAAAAATGAATGCATAAAAAGGCCAGTTGCTATGGCAACTAGAAAGAAAGCAAATATCCTCATTGGCTATCTCAAGAGGTGGGAAATAGCGCCGCTTATTGAGAAACATGGAACGTCATAAAACAATTATTTCGGTTTCTAGTTTCCCGAACAAAGACCCAAATCCTATTATTAAAGTAAATAATGTCAAATGAACGCATCCACATCATTTGTCTTTTTACGTTGAAGAAATCTCTACGTGCTTTATTGCATATATATATTTCATGTTTTCAGAGCGCATTCATTCAGTCCAATGCTGGAGGGTGGAATATTAATGACGGTTCATTAGAGTTGAGTGAGCTGCAATTACCTATATCAAAGCTGTTCCTCATCTTAACTGGTTGAAACACGTAAAATGCTTCGTTTAGAAATCATTCTACAGTACGCTAGTTTTCAACTCATCTTTGTCATATTGGTGTCAGGCAAGACTTTCCTTCAAACACACGTTTTCCAAGATCGATTTTTAGGAAGCTCAACGACTGCTTCCAAACATAGCTGCTCAGCACACAACGTTGACTGGATGGAATGTGTGTTGCGATGCAGTCAAGACGTGAACTGTGTTTCGTATAACTTCAATCTCACAGGAGAAACGTGCCAATTGAACGCTTTTGGTCTAGTCAATGATTGTGGAGAAAACCGGTTGTTGTATGGTAAAGGGTTTGTGTTCCAGCAACTTCGTGAAGATAAGGTAATGCTTAAGGATAAATCAATTAAACTACTTCTACGTAGGGACGAAATCGAAAAAAAACCAACTTACTATATTAACAAAATTTCGCGTAAAAATGATTCAGTTAAAATAAGGTAAATGACAGACTGAATCGTTGAACGTCAAATCTGTTAAAACAGTGATACTGAAAGGGGATTCAGGTTCGCAAAAATGAAGCGGAGAAATTAATACCAAGTCTGAACAAAATGAAATGAAAAACGTGCTAAGTTCCTCGTATAAAAATCCGATTTGAATCAGAATTTAAATAGTTACGATGAATTCAAATGAATGCAAATATGGACCAAAAACAGCTGGCTTACAGTGGGTGACTTTTAAAAGTTCTCTTAAATTCAAGAAAATTTATGTCGAAATGAAAAAAGTAAAGGAAACACCGGCATTTTGGGGGTAAGAAAGGCTATGAGAGTGCGCCCTTGATGCGCGGTTAAATTTGACTTGGAGCGTGTCTTGTGGCAACAATGTTTTCCTGCTATTTTGTTCTTTTTTCACCGCTTTAAAATTTGGCTCATTCAATTAGTAATGACAAATTCTAAGAAAATGATTTATGTCTTTGCTAAATTACTTCGCGTTTTGTGAAGTAAATTTCTTACTCCCCAAGGATTATTCAAAAGTTAAACAATTCAAAGAGTTTAGAATACTAACTTGTAAACACATTGATTTTCTAATGCAACAAGACTGTTTAATTTTGACAAAACACTTTATTCAACTACAGAATTTTGAAATGACTGACATCTAAAGTTTGAGTATTTGAGAGCCGTTTGAAACCACAATGATCTTAAATCGCTTGTGACAGTTTTGGTTTCAGATGTCAGTAGCGATTTCGTGCCGTTATTGCGAATTGCTTGTGGCACTGGAAAGCTCACAGGTGTTTTATATGAATACAGTGAATTGCGATTCATCTCCCGACTTGTTTATTATATATTTACTAGTTAACTCATTTTTGTTTTTGTTTTTTGCTTTTGTTTTTTTTGTCTTTGTCTTTGTTTTTTGCTAATTAACGAGAAACAAATAAGTGGAATGGGTTAGGAAAGAGAATACAGAATGCATTGAATGCAAAAAGGAATAAAAGGAACTAAAACAAATTAGAAGACATTAGGATAAGAAAGTGAAAATGGGAATAAAAAAAGGAAAGGATGAAAAATGTAGGGAATTAATGAAGGGCAAAGAAAAAAGGATTTTTTTAAGAACAAAAATAGAAACGAAATTCAGTTGTTTAAGCTTAGAAACTGAGCTATTCATAAAGAAGGTGATTTTGTGTTTTTCGTATTTGCGTTTGTTAACGTCCATTACATATGCAAACATACATCTATTCCAATATCAAACCAATGTACCTCATCTTGCCTCATATAACATAGACTTGGACTTATAGACTTGGATCAATAAACAGAGCATGGAAATTTAATCAACACTGCCAAATACAGGGGGAGCAAGTATGACAAGTGAAATTTCTAGCAAAATCATTCCATAAGGATAAAGGTAGCAAGTAACACCGAGAAAAGACAATTACACACAGCACGTGTTAACGAGTTTTCAATATCACCAGGAAAGACTTTCCGCCGTGATTAGGCAAACGTTTGTATTCCCAACTGTCGACTTATATTATATTCTGTATTCTGTTTGTGTAAAGGCTGGATTTTGATTAATGTTTATATATCATTAACTATTCTTTTAATGCTTGCCTCTTTTATGGACTACACAGTCAATCACATAGTTGCATATTAGTCGTATATTGGGAAGGAGTATAAAAATGTCCTGTATATAGCATACATTTGAATAAGATATATACTATTTCACTAAGGCGGCCTACATGGGTACAACTAATCTATTAGTGTATCTTATATATAGTTCCTATCCATATTTCTGTTTACAATATAATGGAAAAACAGTCAAGTAGAACGAAGCTTCGTACATAGCATATTATATTTGCATATCGTTAATTCCAGTTATAATTCCATTGTAGGATGATAAAGAGCATAAATATTTCCCACTAGCTAGCTAAGGTTATGCACACTGTTTAATAGAATACATTTCATATATTTGAATATTTTTAGAATTTAGCTTAAAATTCAAATTGGTGATATTGTGATTTGTATGTACTGTACGTAGTACTTTGTTCACCTGAAAACAATGGCAGAGATCACGGATAACAGTGTCTCGTAATGTTCAAATCCTTTTGTTGCTTTCAGTTACAAACTCGCTTTTTGAATCACCAACGACTAGCACGACAAAAATGCTTTTCCTTCGGGCTTCACGAGCTGGTATTAAGAAAAATCAGACTTTTTATAAGATGAAAAGAAAATCATTATATTGTTCTTTTAGATGCGGAATGCATGGTATTAAATCATGCGAATGTTTTAGGGGAGCACTTTCCAAAATTATTCTTAAAATATGATACAAAAACTACGAGACAAATAAAGTTAAATTAATAAAGAGAATTAGATGTTTACAAGTATCAAAGTAACATCCCCCATAAGATCTATAATTTAATATGACATACGTCATTATACATTAAATTTTCCTCAAACTACGTTGGTCTCTTGTCTGTAAGAGTATAAGTGTTATACTTGACTATAAGTACCATACTGCTCTATAAACCCCATACTGCTCTATAAACTCTATATTGGACTTCAAGGCTGATATTTATAATGATATTGATGTTATTACATTGAGGTAGATTTTAACAACACCGTGATAGTGAGGTAAAAATTTAGAAAGAAGTCGAAAAACAAAACAAAAGAAATAAACAAATCTGAAATGAAATCTACGTGCAAACCGCTTTTGAAAGACGTTAAGCCTGTACGGTTTACCGTTCATTTTTACTTCATTCATGAGAATATGAGCAGGAGCGAAATATACCCGATCTTCCTGAACCATCTGTCATAAATCACGTTAATTTAGAGAAAATCTTTAAACAAGATGAATCATGCACTTGTCTGTTATTACTAAAGCATCACTGTCATAACCATGAGGGCCGTGTGGGCGAGAATTTCTGGTGTTATTTGGTAAAGTCGACGTGCCATGAATCACTTAACTTCACTAAGTACAACTTTGCTCACAGTTTAGATGCATTTTGAATCGTAGTGATTGCCATTGCGCGCTTGGCCGAGAACCGTGTGTGGTTACAGTTTAGTACACACGTAGATTACATCGTTGAATCTTACGCGCGCTCTGATTGTTTGAAATGTTTCGATAAACAAAAAAATAGATTCCATGTTTCCATGCGTCTGTACTGTAATAGACCCATAGATGACGTCACGCGACGTACTGTTTTGTTCTCACTTCATTTTGACTTCATCTGCATGTGCATCTATTAGAGTACAGACGCAAGGAATAATGGAGTATATACAACAGAATCATTTGACGTCATTGTTTTTCTTCTTTATTGGGATTTCTAAGAATGATTTACTTTACTTTATTTTACAAAATCAGCCAAAGAAGTAGTATAACCCTGTTGATTTATTTACAGAATGAACTACGGTGTTTGTCAGCTGAAACATGTGCACCTGACCAAGCTCAAGGTAATTACAAACACTATCCCTTCAACTAATCAGTAAATATTAAGTATCTATTGACAATGACGTCATAAGGGTATTTATCGATAAGTGTATGATGAGCACTTTTTGTTGACGTGCAGTCAGTTTGGTTAAAATACCTCCTTGATGTAATTAAAGGCTTCTGAGTGAAGCATTGTGTCAATTTATATTTTTAAGTGACAGGAAATTTCTCTTACTCCTGGCTTTGAAATAACGATGATGACTATGTTACACAGTTGCACGAAATTAATTGAAGGTCGTTCAGAAAACTTATTTCTGCAACAATGCGCTAAAAGTAATAGTGCACTCCATCTTACTCTACGCTTCCTATAAGAGCAATTCAGTTTTTGTACGGGTGCGAAACGGAGCCACGCCGTACCGTAACCGTACCGTACCCTGCCGCGGCCGTGTCGTTTTCACAGTCATACGAAATCTACTCTTACGCAAAACGTTTGCGTCAAAAGTTGTAGGCTAATGTAATATGACATTAATTATCGAGCCTCTTGTACGAACATCAAAGAAGCACGCAAAAGTGCCTTAATTAACGAGGTCTTTGTGGTCTTTGTTGTCAGTTCGAAAAGTATAAATTTCAGTTGTTTGTAGCAAGAGACCGGTTCGTAATATTGAAATAACGTCTGTGCAATCAGTGACTACAAATACGTACCTATACAATTAAATCTACTTCAAAACGTACAGAACTCAGCCCTTTAGAGCACGCCGACTTAGGAGGAGCTCAAGTTTTTTCATGGAATAAATACGAAAAAAACATGTTCTGTTAATTACTCTCTGTTAGAATAAACATGAACATGAGAAAAGTGTGCTGTATTGAATGAGCGACCTAACTTTGCGTTGCAAGTAAAAGACCAACGGACCATTGTAGAAGTGCAGTGGTCTTTGGTGTTTCTGTATTTGATCCAACTACAGATCTAACGATCTAACTACAAGTCCAACTAATAAGAGCATCTAATTGGCACCCTTGTTGAGCATACGTATTTCGCTGTGAGAAAATTCCCAACACTCAAGTATTTGTCCGCGGTCGCACACCTGAGTATTTACAGGGTGTGGCATTAGATGTCCTTGCTAGATGAGTTTGACACGATACATCTATAATTCTTTATTAGTACTATGGATGACGTCTTCGAAAATAAGCACCTACCAACACTTGTTTTCATAAAATTGTCTAAATTTTCCTCTTTCTCTGAAGTACATATTGGCCTCCGATATTTAAACTACAATGTTTGGTGCTTCTTTTGTTCCAATTAGCTAGCTTAAGCTAAATAACGTACTTGACACTCAAATAATGTTCATCTATACCTCCTACCTACCTACCTACCTACCTATCTTTTCCGTAATTCTCTTTGTCCATTCAGTTGGTCAGGATTCGTGCAAACGTCAAGCAAGCACTTCATGTAATGATATCTTAGCGAACGGCTTATCACATGGTAATGGTGAATATACCATTAAACCTGATGGCTCAACTGAACTTCGTGTGTACTGTGACATGTTAACTGCTGGGGGTAAGTTTATTATGTGTGTGTATATATTGTAATTACTGAATGTTTTAGTTGATTAGGATGAAGGAGCACACAGAGATATTTAGACGGGTTTTCCTGGCAATAAAAGCTTCGTCCTAGTATAATTTTTGTACCAAAAAGGATGGACTTTTTGTCTTGAATGGTGATGATGCATGATAAGGTGACGCTTTGTATAGCTTGGGTTAGTTAAAAATGAAAATAAACAATGTTTGTGATGGTGGTGGTGGTGGTGATGATGATGATGATGATGATGATTTACTTGATCAAAGAAAGTGCGAACATTGAATGCCCACTGAACATCACAATGTTGTTTTTCACTAAAGGTGGATGGACATTAATAAAGAATTCTACCATTTTAACGAAACCCGTCACGGTTTCTATGAAGCTCACTTCAGATATTACAAGCATCACTAAATACGATGATCTGTCAGTGATCATTAGCCCTGCGGGACTCAAGAAAGTCAAGGAATTGCTGAGTTTTAAACAGATGAGATGGTTTTGTCATAAACAGTCTGTAGGAAGAACTGTACATTTTATGACCAATGACAATGCGGCGGGACATCACGTTATCAGGTAAATATATAGTTTGTAGTACAATAATGTTGACATAGTTATTTTTAAAACTTTTTGACCATGCGCCACATGCGCGCGCTGAATATAGTTTTGAATATTATGATCACCATAAGGGGGAGCCGTAGTCGTCTGAAATGGCTAAAGGAAATGGAGTTCTATAAATGAAATGAGGAACAACATGCAACATTTGGAGAGTTTTTCTTTGGTTATTCTTCCTTTGTTTTATTATATAATAACTGGTATATTGCGCGCGCTATGATTGGTTGAGAACTGTGTGTGATTACAGCAAAATCTGCATAGATTACGTCATTGAATCAGAGATTCCATTTTCCGTGGGTCTACAAAGAAGACGTCTAAATGTGATGGAAATAAATGCACTGGACTTCGTTTCGTGGCGTAATTCTTTGTGCTCACCACATTTTGAGGTCATCTGTGTATCTATTTGAGTATCGACGCACGGCAAACTTTTCCATGATGGAATAGTTTTGTTAGGTTATACTATTCAATACCATACGTCGCTTGATTTGCTTTTGTTCGGCATTAATCTTATCCTGTATTGCGCAATAATTCAAAAGATTTTTCTGCTCACATGCCAAACAACTTTCCATGTCTCAATTGTGGTTCCCTAGTGTCCAATGCAAAGCTATTTCTTAATAATTGTTTATTCAAGCCCCCCCCCCCACACACACACATACACATGCACACACACAATAATATGCTCAGTTCACTAGTTCGTTCTTACCTAACATGATGTTTTGTTTTTCCAGGTATTTCACAGAATCAACAGTACCAGCAAAGTCGTGTGGATCATTTACAAGGCTGGCAGACGACAATTCTATGCTGTCGCAAAACTGTAAAGGGTGGGGCAAAGACCTTAACCAAGAGGAGTGGGGTAGGAGTGACTACGTTGGAGAACAGAGAATCCATCAATACATCGCAGTGTGGATGAGATACCCTGACTATATGTTCAGTATGATACCTGGTGAATACATGTGTGATGACGCAGATGGAGGGATATATTCAGTTAATGATGTATGGGCGCTGTATGTACGATAGAGCAGTTTTCGACTGTGAAACGGCATGGTTACGGTAGGAATATTGAATGTTTGTATAGACAAAGACTCATACGAGATTTTACTCTTTAAAACATTCGAGATTTCTGCCGTAAACGTGCAGTGTCGTGCATGACCGTGCCGTTTTTAAGTCATACGAAATGTGTTCTAGAAAACACTTCACCAGCAATTTACGGGACTTTTTTACGCGAATTTAAATTACATGTGAATACAAACGGGCGAATAACTTTGCTTTGTAAATACAGACTGTGGATCGTGAGTTGTATGGAAATATAAACGAAAAGAGAAGTCAGTAATTACGCACAAGAACAACATCGCAATATCGTCGCCACAAAGACATTGGACATTTCAGTCTTTATATATATGGTGTACGATTGGTCAAACATTGGCTTTAATGCGTCTGAAGAGATACACCGTCGCAAGAAACACTCACTGGACTTTATGACAGTTCTATACAAGAAAGTGAATTCATGATGCATTAATTTTCAGAACATATTTGGTATCTTATGCGAGTATGATGCTAAATAATATCCCTTTAAATAGCTAGCATCTCAATTCCACACGTGCTTTTTATTCTTATTTGGAAAATTTACTTATCCACTTATTCTAAGCAAGTATTTCCCTTTTTGTAAGGTGTTACAGATTTCCATTCATGCCTTGCTGTATTTCTACACCGACACAGACCAAACTAGTTCACTCGCTAGTCTCCAGCTCACGTTCTACAACTCTTCGAAGAAATTCATTGTCACTAAAAAGACTACGTTGGGGATCCATGTATGCCTCAGTTTCCCATCATGTTTTGCTTCTTTATAAACAAGGTGGACACGTTAAATAATCGTTTTGTAATTATAGTCGGTCATGAATTAATATTTAGTGGTTACTAGAACTCAGTAGAATGACCACTTAGAATTACGACAACAATTGCGACACATGTAAATAGTCAATACAAAATAAAATACTTTATTAACAATCCTTTAAAAGAGTATTAAAATTTAAAATTGTTATAATAATATATTTGATAAGAAGAAAAAGAAAATTAAAACCCTAGTAATGGATTATACATGTAATTTAAAACTGAGAAAAGTAAACATACTATTCAATTCTATTAAAACTATTTACAATTTGGAACATTGTCTATATCATGGATTAACGTCTTTACAATTCTAGTTCCTCTTAAGCATAGCACTGCAGATCTGATTAGATTTATAGATAGTTTAGCTCTAAGCCAATGAACTTATCATACTGTAACCAAGCTGTTTCTTCGTTGAAAGTTTTGAAGCTAGTTCAGAAATAAAGCGTTCGGCTTCTCTTCCATTTCCACCGTAAGGTGTAAAAACAAGCGGTGTGAATGAACCCTGTTCTACCTCTATGACACGCTGATTATATTCTCAGTTTCTTCTCATTCTCGTTGCTAGTAAAGGTAGTAGTAAGTTTTTGGATACAGTGGCTCTTTGCAAATGGGTTAAAACCCCTCACATCAAAGAATGCACGTTGCCCCCTTTGCCAAAAGCTTCTAGCACTGACATCTAGTCGGGCTTCATCTGCCAAGTTGGCGCTGCAGGGAAGAACTTCTCCTGTTAGTGTTTCAAGCTGTGGCTCCACCAGAACATCGTAACAGACGTCATTGAGTAGGTAGGCGAACAGATCTCTGACGTCGTCATGGCGCCTATGAACAAATCCGCCTTTCATACATGACATCGAATGATCGACATCAAACTTCTTGTCACATGGGCATATTGAAGGCAGGTAAAAATTCAAAATTCCCTTTTGTTTAAGTTGAAATTTTCTACCTTTAGTGGTAATGTAGATAGCCAACTTGATGCGCCTTTCATCTTACTTAAGTCGTTTGCTCTAAGTTGTTCTTTACTCATCTTTTTGCGAATTTGCTCTAAAATGGTATTGTGATATTCTTCTCTGGCTCTGAGTATATTCTTTCTTGCGTTCTTTAGCTGTTCATAATCAATTGCTCGATTGCAAATATTATCTTGATTCTTGATGTTTGTGACGAGTTGATTAGTTACTAAACGAGAATTTGCATACTCGAAATCAGCAATGTTCGAAAAAATGGGTATTGCTAGACCTCCTTTCTTTACTGGTAGACAGCAAAAGTCGTTCATTAGTGGTACAGATATGGCCTTCTGTTATTGCTGGGAATAAACTTGTTATCTATTACTTCATCTACTTCGAGAGATGTTGCTTAATGTTAGGTCTTGTTCTGATGTAATAGGTCAGCTTATGTCTAAAACCATTTGTAAATGCTGCATAAGCTGCTTGTGGCTCTGATCTTGCTATTTTTGACAAAACTATCAATTGATCGCACCATGTATCAACTAGTCCATCGATATGTTTGGACTGACCGACTTCACTACCAATGAAACCTCCTAAGTATTTTCTTCATAGACTGACTCTATTCTAGGCTCCCTTGATGCGATACCTACACGAGCCATTCAATTCTTCGTTTGCACCTTACGTCATGGCGACCATGTTGGTGGTGTTTAACAAAACCTCAAGATTTCTCATTATTAGGTCCTTCTGTCTGGACCACCAACATGGCTCGTTTGCACCTTACGTCATGGCGGCTTTGTAGAATTTATGAATTTATACGGCAATTTTCGTATTTATTTATTTTTGTTCTATAATCGTTTTTGTTTCAAACCTTACAAAAATTGGCATGGGCATATAATACGATGACCTTAAGAATTTAGGGTGAAAAGTTTTAAGATAAGGTGATCACGTGACCACGATCCTGGCTCCCATCAACGAAAAACTTTGATTTAAAACGGGGAGATGGATTTCATGTGTAATTAGAACTTAATAGCATATTTTCACTTCTTCCCAAGAGATGTATAGGAATCTGCCTTAATACCCGAACTATCTTTGCTCGTTAAGGCGATAAATGCTAATGTTTGATTGAACAAGCGGGTCACGTGACCTATTTTGCATAATATCTCCTAAATGAGCAATGGTGGTTTAGGTGTTAAGGCAGATTCATATACCTCTTAGAGGGAGAACTGAAAATATACCACAATATTTCAAGTACAGATGATAGCCATCACCCCATTTTAGTTCAAATTTTGAGGGTGTATCGAAATGAGGTTCAAGGTCACGTGACCGGCAAATCCCCGATTTTTTCATCCCTGAAATGTTCAGGTCATAGAGTTATGCATCCATACAAATTTTGGAGAGGACTGGGCAAAAAATGACGCCAGGAAAAAAATAAATCGATTTAAGCTGTAATTGGCCTTCAACCCAGGCCTTAACATATACGCTGTTTTACAACATAAAATGAATAACATTTCTTTTACATTATAAGCACAATCAACACAAACCTCCAAAATACACCTTTATGCTGCGACTAGATCACTTGAGTAAAGCATATCTGTTGTATTGGCGGATCTCTTTGGGTTTGGCATGGCCGATTATCGCAGCAAGGCTAAAATGTAAATGTAAATTAAAATTGTTGAATGGAGTTCTCTTGTCTTTGCACGACGGCTTGGAGTTTGAGAAGAGGCTGAATTTTACCTCTCGTTTCTTTTTATACTATGATGTCAGATTCTCTAGCCTGTCACGTGTCTAGCTGAGAACGATCGGCTAGCGCCCTCGTGCCCTCGGCATGCCCCTAAGGAAATTAAGGTATCTAATCGCAGCATAAATGTCAATTATTCATTTCTCTCATAATTGTGGTTTTTATCTTCGCTACTTTTCTGGGCCGGTTGTTCGAAGGGCGATTAACGCTAATCCTGGGTTAAAATGAATGGTTTTCTTTAGATTTAATCCTGGGTTAAAATGAATGGTTTTCTTTAGAGTTAATCCTGGATTAACGCTAAACCGGGCCCTAGCTGATATGTTTATTTTTTCGAGTGTCACTTTCCATTTTCCCTTTTCATCCATCCTGATCCGTTTAGTTGCTCTTTCTGCAGCATTCCCAGTTATTTCTTCACTTGTATCATTATCCTTTTAAGTATCGTATATTTTAGAAGTTCTACCTGGAATCCATCATTATTTCATGGTTTTCCTTTGGTAATTTTTGAAGAGCTAGACACAAATACGAGACACCAAGTGAAATCATCAGTAGCATGTTACTCTAATTCGTCTAAGATTTGCTCCTTTATCCGCAGTTTCAAACTTTCATTTGTATCAAGAACATTTCTAGCTGCTGCTGCTGCTATTAACCAAGCATTCACGTACCAAGTCTAAATGAACATTAATAAGGTTAACACACCAAACACGATGATCATAATCACCTCTATTACTGCAGCGTTCACGCTGCTCTTTGAATTCACTTTCATTTTCTTTTTCATTGTGATTTGATGGTCAATGAAGAATTCAGTTCCGCTGTGAAATTTGGTTATATGTTCGATATGGGTTGTACATATTGATGCCAAAATTAATAGACAACTACGACAGGCCACCAGTTGTGTGAAGATTAAATGGCCAACTCGTACACAAGACTTAAAGAAGTTATTTGCATACCTAGGATTTATTTGGATGGAACCACCAGCTCAAAATGGCAAAAAATACATATAATGAAAAACAAACAAACAAACACAGATGACTGTAAACGCTCTTTAAAAAATATACACACCCTTTCTATCCCTCCCCCAAATAATGGACGCCATAAACTTACTTAAAGGACATGAATTTCACTCTTTTGCACATAACGGCATATCGGTGTTTTTTGTTGTTGTTTTGCTTGAGATTAGGAAGTTTTTAGGTACAGTAATACGAGAAACATTTTGCCCAATTGTTGCTTTACAAGTTGCAGAGTAATTGCTGCTCGAATCACTACTTCGCACGCAACATAATTTCTTTGTTGCACGAAGTTGAAACACTTTCTAGCTTTTTACAACAAAGCACATTTGTTGCGCGCCGGCTGGAAATAAGAGCAGCAATTGCCCCGTAACTTGCAACGCAACAATGTTGCTCAAAATGTCTTATGATTTTGTTACACGTGTTACCACACCTTCAAGATTTCACTACCTTTATATAGCTAATTCAATTAACGTTGTCGCTGAAAAAAGCCTAAAGCCTAAAGCTTTGAGAGCGGAATTCATAAAAATTTTTATCACCGTGACATCATTACAATAAGAAACTCACTGTATGCTTGCAAATTCTACAACTTGGACACATATTCCTTAATTCTTAGATAAGCTACAGCGGAGTTTGTTGGTAAACAAAAGATAAATGAAAGCTTTTATGCTTTTTCAGAGGCAACGTTAATTGAAATAGCTATATATGTCAAGACAAAATTCGTTAAAGCCGCTCCTCAGGGTGGAAACGTTTTTTCAAAATCATTTTTTTCATCCTTGTGAAAGGTTGACTTGTTCAATTTTACGATCTTCGCAAATGTGGACATTTGGTAATCGCCATGCGTTATATTTGTCGATACTCGATCTTCTATTCCACTACGCACTCTAGTTTCCGATCTGAAACAACAACACAAGGCAAGATCGACTGAGGAGGCCAGAGAGGCGAAAGTACTTTAGAAGATCGGAAACTAGAGTGCGCAGTGGAATAGAAGATCGAGGATCGACAAATATAAGGTATATGGCGATTGTGAAAGGTGGGATGAAAAGAGAACTTTCAAACGTTAAGCCAGGTGGATGCGTGACGTAAGTTTTATAATTAAGTCTCGCAAATAAGCAAAGTAGATAAGGAAAGGTAGACATGTTTGTTTTTTGAAGATCAAATACATTAACAGATAACGATTTTGCGAAATGTACATCTTTCATGTTGTATAAACAACAACAAACAACAATTTTATAACAACTTAAAAGAGACGCATACAGAATGGTAGAAATGTTTGAACATATTTAATGTATTTATACCTAATCTCACAAACTCATGCCACATGATATAATTCAGACTACATGCAAAAGTGCCTTGGTACAAAACAGCCTTATAAAAATGATTTTATGGGATACGTCTTTATCAAATAACATCGAAATCATATCAAAATATGTGGTTGGGTCCCAACACGTTGTAACACCCAGCAATTCATGGTTCCGACTCCTCTTAGTTACCGTTGCTATGTTCCACAAGCTCAACGAATTAGCTAGAATATCTCAGAATTTAAAACTCTGATCGCTGAAAATTAATTATAAATTGTTTTGTTTACTGTTCTTTTGACTAATAAAAGAAATTGCCTCGTAATCTTGTGGTACTTTATAAAACAGATACCGAGTATTTGTTTGTAGGACAAAATTTTCATTCCAGTGGGAAAACTGCTACAACGATGATTGGCTGAGTCAGAACCATGAATTATGCGTGCAATGCTGCTACCAACGAGACACCGCCGCATTGTGGTCAGGGTAGTGTCTCTGGTACCTTTACTTGTTGTGTGCAACTTTTGTAACATTGTACAAGTACTACAAGGTCGGTCAGGTCGAGACTGAGACGCGGTACAAATTCCAATGGGGTGCGGCATTGCATGCAAAGTTAAGTGTGTTTGGTGCTTTGTGACATTGACTAGGTTACCACTAGTAAGAAATCGATGTCCGTCTATTGTATTTCAAGTCTATAGCTGATTTCTAAAGAGTATACAAATTCAAATGAAGATGTGTCGAGGCAGATTTGTGACAAAACGCCTTGTGTCACGTCTTCCAAGAATAATGAATTACTAACCACACTGGTTAGAGGAAGTGCAAATATATATTTGTGAATTCATCTTCTGTGTAATGATCACTTGCAGTTTCCCTACGATAATTAGATAGTATAGTGAAGTCCTTCAAAGTGGAGAAACCTGTAAGGTAGGTAATGACCCGGACACACGATTTTCTACAACATTGCTCTGTGTGTCCGTCCTTGCAATGTTGCGCATAATAGCTGCAGGTTTGGGATCGAGTTTTTACTTCTGCAACAATTTCTCCAACATTGCGCGACATTACAGGGGTGAACATACGGTACAGTTGCAGGCAATGATGCAGAAAAAGTTGCATGCAACGTGTGTCCGGGTTACCTAGCTCAAATATAATTGATAGGATTTCTAATTTCCTTTTTCTGTACCAAAAGTCTGCTTTGGACCAAAAATACCTGAGGCTGGTGAGGGCGGGAAGACCTGGTCAAGAGGGTGTTCATCTTTATAGAACTTCACTGTAGTCCGCTGTCACCCTGACTACAGCCTCATGTATTTCAGTGCAGGCTTGCCCTGATTTGACAGTGAACAAATTTGCATTCACCAAGAATACACGACCCGGAAAGGAATTCCGATAGTGCTTTTGAAACTTTTAACCATAACGCTAGGCTCTACGCTACACAAGGTATGCGTCATTTTTTGCAGTGGTATTTCGTAATTTGTAAATTCGAATCTATTAATAATTATTGCCCTATTACGATTGCCCTATTACGTCACATAAGCGCAACTGTTCAGCAAAAACTACAATTGTAAATTGCACGTTTGAAGTTTGACATAACTACGCATGCTCAGTAATAATTCAAGAATTGATTCTATATATAATATTTATACGTAACCTTTCTATATTTAGAAAAATTGATCTTTTGAAAAATACGATTGATTTGTAAAATTAATTGAATTGTCCTCGGTTTTGCCATCTGGCAGCCATTGGATTGGCTTTCTTTTTGTTTTCTTCCTAAGAATAAAAAATAATCAATCAATCAATCAATCAATCAATCAATCAATCAATCAATCAATCAATCAATCAATCAATCAATCAATCAATCAATCAATCAATCAAGCAATCAAGCGAGCGAGCAAGCAAGCAAGCAAGCAAGCAAGCAAGCAAGCAAGCAAGCAAGCAAGCAAGCAAGCAAGCAAGCAAGCAAGCAAGCAAGCAAGCAAGCAAGCGAGCGAGCAAGCAAGCAAGCGAGCAAGCAAGCAACGAACGAGCGAGCAAGCAAGCAACGAACGAATGAATGAATAAATTAGTTACTAACAAGGGGATTCACAAAACTGCCCAACCACCTTCCCTGGTGCCAAAGTTACTAATCCTGGTAGGAATACAACATTTAGTACTAATTGTGGTCTTCCCGGTAAATCTTCCAACAGTGATTCCCAACTGTTAAGTTTTGGTCAAAACAGAGATTAGTTTGGGATTTCTTACCTTTGTTTGCTGGATGATTTTTTGTGCTTGTAGTTCTGTTTCCTTTTGCTGCAAGAAATCATGACTGATTAGCCTACATCTATCAACCCTTCAAGGAGAGTACAATGTGCTAAATAATCCTCTTCCATCAAGGGGGGAGTGAGGCAAGGAATGTACCCTTCACTCCTCATTGTCTCCACAGCTATTGAATTGGAAAGCACCATTTGCAGGATACTTCTCATCAAGAGATCATAATACTAAGAGAGCGAAACTCAGTTTTGATGTCTGTGCGATGTTCGCGGCGACTAAGGCTATTTTTAGTAACTTCGCCTTCGCGTGCGCGAGGCTCTCAAACAATAGAATTCAATCGCTTTCTTAGTATTATGGGCTCTTGTTCTCATCAAGAACTGTCAATGAGATGGATTTGTCAAGATCAGGTGTATATCCGAATTGATTTAAAGTTGCATGTAGCTAAAGTTCAGCTATGCTGATAGCAGAATGAGTTGCTTAGTTCTTTCATACCTTCAGCATCATTTCTCTTTCTTTCATAATCGCTTCACGTTCTCTTTGAAGTGCTTCTTCACGTTCTCTTTCTTTCTCTTTTTCCATCTGCATAGTAATTAAATGAACGAATAAAGAAGAGAAATAAAACCATCAACTAGATAAGGGCCCGGTTGCTCGAAGGCGGGTTAGCACTAGCCCAGGGTTGAAGGTTTTCTTTAGACTTAACACCACCTTCAAGCAACCTGACCAAGAACTATACAGACAATTGGTACTAAGGTGCACACGCTACCTCAATAAAACTTTTTCTTGCGGTTGGATTTTTCTTTGGAGCTCTGCAGAAAGACAATACATATATTACCTCCATGTAATAAATCAGTTGTTTGGATTGATGAATAAGTGTTTTGTTTTAGTGTTTTGTATAACACGCATAACTCGCAATACCAAATGATTGTATAAACTAAACGCGATTTTGAGACGGCATTATCGGTTTATAATGACGGCTAGTTGGGAGAAAATATATTCGGTATTGGCGGAGTCGCGCAGCGACGGAGCCAATACCTGAATATATTTTCTCCCAACGCCGTCATTATAAACCGATAATGCCGTCTCAAAATCGCGTTTAGTTTTGTATCGCGATTCTAACTATTTTTTGCGAAGAAAAAAGAGAAAAGTTATCGTTTTTGATTGATTGAACGCGAGATTCTCTTTACCTGCAAAGTTGTAGGAATTACAGTTTCCATGGCAACTTCTTTCTTTCTTTGCAAGAAGATAAGCCGAAAAGGAAATGGCGGCCAGACCCGGGAAGCTTTCTCACGCTTAAAAGAGGTGATTTAATTATAGAAACAAGTTCAAAATCTCACAAAATGAAAGAAGTACGGGTCATTTGATGCTTATGAAGATTTCTTTTTGCTGTTTTTTCAAAACTGGCGAAAAACGATCAAGCTGACCGACATGTGAAAGTGAAAGTTTGTCAAAATATAGCTTCAACCTAAAGGAATGATGCTAAAAAGTTATTGAAAGGTATTAAAAAGGTAGTCCACACTTGTGTATTCCCTGTTTATTTTATTTAAAAAGTTATTTGTTTCATCTTTGTATAAACAATACCGTTTTTGTCTTCATAAAGGACAATTTGTTTGCTTTGTTGTTTGCTGAAAATTCACTTTTGCTGTGACTTTGAAGTCATTGAAGCCAAAAACGAAAACGAAATTACCGATTGTACTTATATCAGACATGATTTTTTTACTTAGGATGATTTCTTTTTCTTCTTTTCGTGATTTTTTGTGTAGTTATTTTATCTACTGGTAGTTTAGACTAACAGATTCCAGTTCAGTTTACTTTTCGCCGATAGTCGTGTGTAGCTGAAATTCAACAATAGCGGCTATTTTTTATCAAAACATGTCATTCTTTTCGGTCATTTTATCACGGATACTATCTATAAATTAAAAAAAGTTGTTTTATATTTGCTGCTCAATTTTTGAATTGATTTTCAGTAGGTTTTTGTGATTTTGAAGAAAGCCACTTCGATGCAGTCCTCAATCCATGTTTGGGCCAATCACGAGCGCTGATTTTGAGACGGCATTACCGGAAAATAACGCCGTCTCTCTGTAGATCAAAGTGATAGGAGAATCGCGATACTGTAGAATAATTTTCAATTATTATTAAAAGTATTCAGTTAGTTTGCAACTTACGATCTTAGTTCAACTGCTGGCTCTTGTTTAGAAACGGGTGGATTGGGTGCATGGGTTTTGACCTATAAAGATAAAATACAAATCCTTGCAGTGCTTGAAGTAAAGAAGGAATGGACGAAAATGAGTGGTAGAAAAAAGAAAGGAAGGAAGGGCTGGAGAGAAAGGGGGAGGGAGGGAAGACAGAGAGAAAGGAAGGGAGGGAGGGAAGGGGGAAGAAAGGAAGGATGTAAGAAAGGAAGGAAGGAAGAAGTAATAACAACGAGGATAGAAATCGAAGGACGAGAAATCCTCACCTGCATCTTACTAGGTAAAGGATTCTTCTTAATTCCATCTAAAGAATCCTGCTGCTCTGACGATGGTGCTTTTTCAAATCCCTTTCTCCTTGAGCGAATTTCTTCCTCCTTTTGTCGAAGCTCTTCCATCTCTTGTTGGATTTTACTACTTGAAATGGATGAGAAAATCGATCCACTTTGAGCAGCGGGCTCATGTTTGCGGTCAGTTACTCTTGGAGACTCAGATTGACTGTGAATTTTATCTCCATGTGAAGATACTGGCTTGCGATTTTCAACTGAGCGCTGGCGAGTTTCGAATTGTTGTCTTTTTTGACCAATATCTCCTAAAACTAAACGGATCCTTGTGTCATCATTGCCAACATCGTGATTAATATCGATTTCTTTGGTGGTTTTTGGGTGAAATTCCTGAGTCAGGATTGCATCTGAGTAAAAAGAAGCCCTGTTGTCTTTCTTGCTTGGTTTAGCTACCGCCGCCGTGTCATCCAGATTCAAAGATTGCCGTTTTTGACGCATGACAACCTTGGGTTGTTCCTGGCTTACTGCAGGTCTTTCAAACATTGCCCTGGTGTCACGGACGCTCGTTCTTCTTTCACGCAATTCTACTTCGTCTGAAGGCAGTGGTGATATCGCCGGTGACTGTGAGTTTTCATCTTTACTGGTACTTGATGACCTTCTAACACGTGAAGCAGCCTCTACCTCCAACTGCGCTTCTTTCATAGTTCGAATAACACGCTCCTCAAGCCTTACTTTTTCGGCGGCAAAATTAAAACGTCTTATTTCTGCTGCTTTCATAGCTTCAGCTTCCCTTTCCTTTTCTTCTCTTTTTATCTTTTCTGATTCTTTTAAATGCATTTCTTTTCTTTTGCGCAATTCCTCGTCTCGGATTTCTTTCAAGCGGACAAGTTCTTCGGCTTCTCTTTTAAGACTTTCCTGGCGAACTTTTTCAATTTGTTCCAGTCTATGTCTTTCTTCCTCTTCGCGTATCTTCATCTCTAGTTCTGCTTCGCTTGCCGTCATTTTTCCATCCACAACATCGCTATTTGCTGCTACATGGGAAAGTGTGGTGTCTTGAGTATTCATGCTACGGTGTTGAATCCTGGCAGGTGTTCTGCTGTCTGAGGGTGGTATATTAACTTCTTTCGTAGTTATCCCTGTATTCTTTGCTGGGGGTTTAGAATACTGCTGCGACGTCTGAGTTACGTTAGGCATGGGTCGTGATTCCACTGGTCTTTGAGAGGTACTGCTAATAATGGGCTCTTCGGAGATTTCAATATCTCTTTGAATCATATGTAGTTGTTTATGACCATGTCCCGCCTGTTGATTGAAATCTCTTTGCCTTTCCTCTCTTTCTCTTCTCATCTCTTCATCTTTTAACTTTTGCTGCTCAATTTCGAGTTCAACCCAACTCTTTCGATGACTTGGATTTCGTTGCTCTGGTTTTTGACGTCTCACAACGTTTGTGTTGAAAAGTGTTTTTTTCTCTGGAGGTGGACTTGACTCTATGTTAATTTGTTTAGGGAGTACCTTTGACCCTCCATCTGGAGTTTTGGACTGGGTAATTGGTTCTCTTCTGAATTGCTCCATTCTCTGACGACTTTCCTCCTCTCTGATCCTTTGTTCTTCGAATTCTTGCTCGATCAAACGTCCAGGGTCTGACTTGGGAGCTGACTGTTCATTTTGGGATATCTGCTTTTCAAGGATCCCTTTAGCCTCTTGCATAGCCGCTTTACGCCCTAACAACTGTTGCTTGGTTTCCTCCTCTTGTTTCCTTCGTTCCTCTCTTGCTTGTCTTATTTTTTCTTCCTCGATTTCTCTTTTTTTTCTTCTTTCCTCATCGGCTTTCCGCTTTTCTTCAATGTACAATGGAATTAGCTCTTCTTGCGTGGGTTGGCTCCTTGGGTGAATTTCCCGTTCTGCTCTTCTCAATGCACCAGATTGGATAAGCTCCCTCTCTTCTTCATTGGAAAGAACTCTTCCAACAGGTAACTTATTGCTGCTTTTCGTGTCCAATTTGTCTTTACCTTTCTTCTCCGCTCTCTCATTTACCTTAACTACACCAGACTTTTCTTCTGACAACTGATTAAACATGTCATCAAGATTTTGGTGAGGAGCTGATTCTGCATCAACACTGACCTCTGCCTCGATCAAAGAATGAGGGTTCTGATTGATATCAACATTATCAGCTGGATCTTTCTCCAACATTTTTAACTGTTCATCCAAATCACTGGTCTTGGATTTGCCGTCTTTATGTTCCACAGAAACAAACTCCTGTACAACCTCGTCCTTTAGCATACTTTCAGGCATCTGAAGGACCTCTTCGTTCACTGTTTCTTGAATAACTGGTCGTCTTTGAACAGCGGCCCAAGAGAAGGATTCGTTTCGTTCGACCTTCTTACCTTGTGTGTGACTTGGCTTTTCGTCCTTGTGTTCAGACGATGAATCTTTTGTATCGGTTTTTCTGTCCTCCTAAGGAAAAAGGAATTTTACTGTTTAAGACTGACACATTTTGACTATATTTCTACGATTGTATTACTAGACTATGATTCTATTTTAAAGACCGTCAAGTCAGAAGATCTGACTCCATATATGTAGAATTATGCAGTTTTTGACTGAGTGGGAGGGCTGGAGGTCATGACAGTACCAGCGCAGCGCGATCTGTGCAGAAAAAACGAGAGCCATATATTTTAAGCTCTACCTAAATGAGCAGTTTACCATATGACTCTTCGTGAACAGTTTATTTCTATTTTTGGGAACGCGCACTGGTCCGGGTCCGGATACTGGGTTTTTCAGAACCATCGTCGAAAATCCGTATGTGGCCCGTCACTACTATTAAGAGCGTGTGCGGGGCCAAATACGGGTCATATAGGCATTTACCAAGTGTTAGATATAGCAACGGAGATAACGTAATGCGCACAGCAGCTGACAGCATAACGTAAATGATAGTAGCTAGCTGTAGTACGTCGCCTAAAGCCGCGGCTACACGAGCGATTTTTTGCTTGTACAGGTGACGCGATTTTTTGAAATCCCCACCGTGGTGGCCAAACGAGCGACAAGTGCTAGCGATAAAGGCGGCCTGACATGAAGGACTGGTTTTCATAAACAAATATGGTGCACGGAATTGTAACGTTGGTGATGTCAAAAAATCATGTTGCTTTTCCAAACAAAAAATCGTCTGTGTAGCCACGGCTTAAGCTGGACGCGCTCAAGCTCGTAAATGTTTCTTGATTTAGAATACAATCTACTAAATATTGGCACAACTCAGTCAGGAATTCGAAACGGCTAGGGTTCTTTACGCAGAATGGTTGTCGATAACTAACTGGGTACATTTGTTATCGACAACTACCGAAGTTTTCCGTATAAAAATAATTAAAAACAAATGCTTTATCGTCAATAACTTTTGATCTTACGTTTTGTTATTGATAACAACGTTTCTCACGGCACAATGCGATTATATCGACTACTATTTTTCTAGTTTGTGGAGGCTCTAAGAGACCAAATATATACTACACTGGGGTTGTGCTTCCTGTTGCTGTTATTTTTCGTCTCGCCCATATAACTCAATTGTTTGAAAACAAATTATGAAATAATAAGAAATAAAAATGAATTGATGGCCAAAAAAATCAGCAGTCGTTTTTATTTTCGTCAGTATGTTCTAAATCAGAGAAAGCTCTTTTTTGTTGCACTAAAACGCGTTTTTCTTATCAAACAAACATGTCATGACATAGTCACAAATACACATTCAATTTTCTTGCATGACATTGTTTTGTCAAGACGGCACATGAGTAATATGATTGATGTTATTAGCTTGAGGGTGGTTCGATAGCACTATTATGTAAATGATATACATAAATAATGATAGAATAATTCCTCGAACAATTCGCTCTATTTTCCGCACTAAAATATTGGATATAATTGGTGGGGATGGGAGAAATATAATCTTATTATTATACCTCTCTGAATCTACGATCGAGATTTTTCCTGAAGGGACTGATCTTGAACTAGTATCACAGACAGCAGAAAGGAATAAAATTGAATTTTGCCTAGCTTAAACTGATTAAAGCTACATAAAAATTCGACCCAAAAACTAAAAACTCTGCTGGATCATGCAAAGCGACAAGATAGACCAGTAGTTTAAACCTAACTAATTATTCCCGCTCCATAACAACCGCTTTTTCCCAAATATGCATTCGAAAATGACAACGAAATTAGCATATTCTGAATATATTTCCTCACGTTTTTAGATAGAGAAAGTTCGCTCAAAATTTATTTTTTCCTACTTCAAAAATCCTATATCATACCTGGTGAGATTTCGATGAGTAACTGCCTTCGTTTCCCCTCGAAGTCAACCTCAGATTGGCGTCGAGACGATATCCACTGCGGACGCTGTTGTCAATAGAGTCAAATCCGTTCGAAAGTTCTTTAGTTTCTGTCCCCGATTTCCGCTCACGTTTCACTTCTGTGAAAACAATTTCTTCAGGCTGCGTTTGAAAGTAGTCGTTATCGAGGCCGTTTGGTGTAGAATCGTTTCTCTCTTCTATGGTGGTACCAGTATCATCTGCTAATAAAATAATCTCTGTCAGCTGTATTAAAGTGTAAAAAGATTCTGCAAAAAATGCAATCAGTGTGAATAAAGAAGACAGACACCTGTTGGGAAAGTTACAGAAATCATATTCTGACACACATGAATAACTGACCGAAACCTTGTAAACTTTCAGACTACTAATATATGCACATTCCAAATCGGGAAAAAGGAGCAAACAGATTACATGATTAACGCTTTGGATTCGCAGTTTTTATTGGCCAGGAAATCGATCCTTAGATCACACTAAGAGACGTCTTGATAAAAAGAGACGGGATTTTAAAACATCTTACGATGTGGCGTGACTGAATCGACGCATGACCCAGTCAGATATTCACTACTGAACATCCACTTAAAACTTTGTGAATCTCATTGTTGAATGTTAAGAGACGATTTATCACGTATCGCGGATTTGTCAAAATATGAGCACAATTACGAAAAACAAAACGAAACAGCAAATTAAAGTAAAAGTTAGGGAATGAATGTAGTAACAATCAAATTCTTAATATAGCCTACTAAAATTATATATCGGTATATATTGATAGGGATGCTACTCTTGAAGTAATAAACACTATTAATACCCTTTTATAGACTAAAGCTTTGTTCTTGGAAGTTCGTTTTAATGGAAGGAAATCACAACAAAAAGGTTGAAAATCATCTCAGCATGGGAAAGGTTTTCTGATGTGAAAAAGTGGAATTTTTGAAAATATAAAATTAAATAACATATACTGATGAGCACAAACGCATATTGATATTGCACGGCCGGGTACTGACCCTATGTAAAAATGATGAGTTCTATGCGTGTGTTCTTTCTCTAAGCTCGTCTTCATTATACAAGGGCGGATAATCCTTCAGGGTTCGATTGCTCGATGGCGGGTTAGCGCTAACAGAAGGTTTTCTTTAGATTTAACCCTCGAGCAATCGGACCCAGGGGAGGGTGGGTGCAATGATATAGAAATGGAAAACGCCCAGAGGGTCCAGACCTCCAAAGGATATTTTTCAAAAGCATCAAGAAGAAAACGACCGAAAGTTGTCTCATCAGGGGCTGCGCACCCCTCCCCTAAATCCGCCCCTGCTGATTTCAGATTTATATATATTAGCTTCAGCCACTTTTGCATAGGGTCTATATATGTGTACTCTTCGTCAGACGTCTGCTCAAAATCCTAATTGCAGTCAGGACTTTATTTGTTAGAATCAATAGGGACCTTTAGTATAAAACGTTTTTTTTCCCCAGAAATCTTTGTTTAACCGGCGGTAATGATTCCATACCGCAACAAGACTAAAGATCAAGCAATAATGATAAAAAAAACTAAGATGAATCGATGGAGAACAAAGGGAGCTCACACGAACTACATAGGCTATAAATCTTTAAGTGATAAGGTATAACAAAACTCAGAGACCTATATATGCATTATCCTTTTAACATTTTTGGATCAAAATATAATCATTTAATTTATTTGACTTTGTGTACATTATTCATTGATTGACGTCCATGCATAGTAATCGCGGTGCACTTTCACTTGAAGTTATTATCGCCAGTTATCGCAGAAATTACATTGTGTCTGTATACAATTGACTATTAAAGCCGAATAAAAAAAGAATATTAATCATCGGTCTTGATGCATCTCTTTGACAATGAGAAATGGTAGCAACTGAAATACTGATGGTGGAAGAGGACTAGAAACAGGAGTCCCGAAAAAGTGTTAATTCATTTAGGCACCAGTAAGGTTTATGTATACGTAGCAAACGAATGTGGGGCAGACCTCTAAAACTAGCCTCAAAGTTTTTACACAATAGCTCAATGTTAATGATCGGTTGGGATCAAATATAATCTTACTAACACAAAAACTATAAAATCTAGTACTTTACACTGAAGCTTATAATGGCTCTAAGAAAGTACTTGGGATTTGCACATCTGTGACATAACACTAACATCAGTGCACATAGTCTTCGACTGTGATTTGTGATGATTTGTGAAGAAGATACGAGAGATTCATTCTGTATGTACACTTACCAAAGCTGACTTCTCCAGCACTCCAAAGCTTCTCAAAGACAACACTGTCCTTGTCTAGAAAGGAATGCTTGTCACCTTTGAATAAATCTGAGCCAGATATTCTCTTCTTTAGCAAGAAACTTCGGTCAAACGGCTTGAAACTCTCTTTCTTTGACTTGTCTTTCAAATTCAATAAACTCTGTGAAACAACGTAAGCAACACTGTTAATATATGCATACCTTGGTACACATTCAGTCATGCGAAAACATTCTTTGAAAAGCTTGTCACCATATTCTTTGTCACGTCAAATAAAGTTCCACAATAAGTACTTCCACGTAAAAAGTAAATAGAGTCTAAAAACATTTGTTTTTCACTCAAGCAATATTCTTTTAACGAATACAATTTTCAATAAAACGAACAATAAGAAAACAAAATGATAAACTGGTCATTTCTGTTCTTACGTACTCTTCTCAATTCGGTTTCCTCTTTTTCTAAAGCGAGAAGCCTTTCCTCCACTTTGTTAAGCTCTGGACGTATTTTTTCATTGACTATTTCTTCATCCAAACCACTTGTCATTTCAGAGCAAAGCTTTTGCTACGACATAAGAATTAAAAATTACAAAACTACCGAGAAAATTCTAGATCTTTTGAGAAAGAAATGGGCGTTAATTAAGATTGACTTATTTGGTATTGTCGTAAATAAAAGAACGGGCTTTTTAAGTCAATTATTTTGAAAAACGTCCAAAGTAAAGCAGAAAATGAACGAACAAAAGAACGAAAAACTACGGGAATCAAAAAAGCGCGCGAATGTTTAAAAAGCGCGCGAATTAAAAAAGAGCGGGAAAAACTTACACTGGCGATCTGTGCGCACACGCGCGATAAAAAGCCCGCGCTTTCATCACTCGATCTGTGCATGCAAGTGGAGTTTTTGTGTGTGAAAACTTTGTGGATATAAAAGAAATGGGCAGCGTGAAACAATAAAACGGAAGGCCAGCTTTTGATAAAGAGAAAATTGCCAGAAATGGTAACTTTTGCTTTACGCCGGGATTTGCAAACATTACTTTTAAAGTCCAAAGTTGTCTTCTTTCAGTCTGAACTTCAGTATGCCTATAAATGATAAATTCAAATTGAAGGTATGTAAGCTTATATAGTACGAAATATTTAAAGGCAACGAACTTCAATATATAATATTAATATAGCCTTAATAGTAACCTTTTTTTCTTTGCTTCTCCGTCATCTTTAAAAACCTTTCGAAAAGAAAAATAAGTTAAACTTTCATTTTATTGAACCAAGTTCTGAATTTGCATTCAGTTTGGTTATGAACGATCTTTCTAGGTACACAATTGTCTCCTTTTCATTCTCATTCATTTCTATTTTCCTTTTTAACCACTAGTTAAACTCTGGTTTCATTTATAGTTTCATTTTGAAGTGCCGCTTAAATTCTGGTTCTGGGGGGCAAAAATCAAAAGAATGGTTTATGTAAAATCAATTTAATGAATTATCCTCAAATACCTCTGCTGGCAAAAGTGACTTTACGTCAATGCTGCCCTCCAGTCCATTGCCTAAAATTGTTAAGACAATATTACTCTAAATCAACAAAATTCTGTGCACACATATTGACAAACTGACAGACACACAAACTTGTAAACAAAGAATTGAGATATCAAACAAATAGCCTGATAAAACACAATGTGATTTATCTGTTGCATTTGGGGTTTACAATTAAAAGCAAAAGGAAGGTTTCAATACTGTCATCTTTACCTTTCTTACAAAATCGTAAGAGATGGGCTGCAATAGCAAACTCAGTTGCAGAAAGTTTTGTATCTCTGTCAATATCTGATAAATCCCTGAAGCACAAAGTTAAATGAATAAGAAGACAACAATGTAACAAAACAAAACAAAAACAAACAAACAAACAAACAAAAAACTGCCCTCACATGGAAAAAAGGGATTACAGGTAAACACTGTTTCTCATGTTTTTCCATGTGAAATAGATGATTCGCAACTTTGTCATTTCTGCAGTGGGATTCTATTCCATGAATTCTTGTTCTAGACTGTCAACAAATGAGATCTTTCTAACAGAGTATACAAACTACTGAATGACATAGAATCACGTTTCTCATATTTTTGAGACTCCTACCATATCCTGGCTAACAAGTGTGACTCAAGCTTGGATGATAGCATGATATTACAAGCAGTTTCCGCTATTTAAGAAGTAAAAAATCAAAGCTCATCAAACAGTGTATTATAAACATATATACAATATGATATGTTCATGAGAATCAAAAAGAGATCACAAAAATGATACTGTAGTGCAAGAGTCATTAAATGTTACAAGTTACAATTTATTTGTACACCAAATTACATTAATCACAGTAAAATAGAAAAAGTACCAGCAATATAATACAAACTAACTGTCAATAAATCCTGTTTTGCTTTTGTCCTTCCATTCAAATGTCCTTTGGTAAACATTCATTTCTTCTTCAGTGACAGGTGGTATGTTAATCATCTGTTTGTATGCATTACTTGGTGTAAGTGATGGTGGTAACTTTTCAGGGATATCAAACCCTCTTAGCCGTAATTGAATCAGGTGCATTGCAGTGGCAAATTCTGAGACATCTAACATGTTATCTCGGGTTATATCAGCAAGTTTCCTGTTGAACATAACATTTCTTCATGAGTTGGAGATGTTTTTGAAATGCAATTTAAAATCCACTAATGAAGACCTCTGGCAAGCAGATATCTCCCTAATGGGGGAAGTCTCTTAGTTACACTTCCTCTCACCCTCCCAGTCTGATTCACCAAAGTGACACCTACAACTTTGTGTTTTAGACATATAATTATTGAAAACAGTATCCTAATGCTTGACTCACTAAGATTACTTGTAAGAAATGTAACTTTGTTAGGGCTTTTATTTTGACCCCCAAAATAGATCACATTTATAAACTCTAAATAAATCGATCACATTATAAACTCTAAATTATAAGAAAAAATATAATTATAAGTTTGGCAAATATCAGCTACTCAAATAATGTATCTATTATTCAAATGTGGCTTTTTATGATCCTAAAAGTTTTGAGAAATAAGTATTTTATGTATATTAATCCAATAATGATGAATTAATCTCAACATGTCAGCAGGAATCATATATATCACCAATGCTTGATTTTATCATGTCTGCCATACATGTAGCAGCTATAGCAATAGCTAAGAGATCATAAAATTTATGTTGACCCTCAAAGTCCTTTTCTGGTTCATTAATTTTTACCATTTAATCAGGACACTAGCTGACATTCTGAGCATGCCTCACTTTGGTAAAAATGCTTGTGCAGAAAACCACTCTCCCTTCATTGACCTTCATTGAATTAGACTCTAATTTCTGATCTAAGGGTGTCCAATCATGGGTCAGGCTCATAATAAATGATTTTGTATTGATTTTATAATACCATTTAGATAGGTAAAAAATATGGGAATTTCAAACACTAACTGATAAGTATCATAGATATATGGAACCAGCTTGCAAGATCTAGAACAGCAAAATGTCAGACATTCTTTTAGTATTTGAATTCAGTCCAAAATTACTTTTATGGCTGGCTGGTTTACCAAATGGAAAATGCCCATAGAAATGGCAACACATATAAAACTAAGTTAATTATATATATTGCTGAACTATGAGATGTTTAAGAGTAAATGGAGGCCAGCATGCTCATATAGTGTAAAATATTTTTTTCGGTTAAGATAGTCTGATTAAAAGAATGAATTATTTTATACTGCTGTGTTACAAAATTAATACTGATTAATACTTAAGCTATCGGTGGCATCCTAGTGGTATATCAGACATTTTATAAACTAAAATAAAGGTCATTCCCATGCTCCCTTTATACCATATAAGTTAATGAAACAAGGTTGATAATAATAGTTCATGTGGTGCAATCTACATGGGAATAATGTTCTTATGAATGCTTACCTCTGCTAACAAATGCTTAAGCCTCCTAAGGCCAATACAATAATACAATACAACACTTTATTGACAATAATTATTTCCCACAGGGATTTTTCAGTGACAATATTTTAAATTAATATGACTCATGTCAACATTTTGAGTATTTTAAAAAAACATATCTGAATAGAATAAATGCAAATATTCTGATTATTTGCCTACCACCAATTCTTATTTATTGTTATTGTTATATTGTTATTTATTTCTCTTTCTTTGAATATTATATTCAAAGAAAGAGAAAACAGAACAATAAATAAGAATTGGTGGTAAACAAGTGATCAGAATAGAAAGAGATGTTTCCTTAAATTGTATTTGAAACTGCTTAAACATTTATTAAACGTAAAAGTTGAGGACAAACTGTTCCATTGACTATTTGAATAAGAAAGTCATATTGCCTCTTCTATGTATTTCAGTTACAATTATGATTATAATTAAAACAGTGAATTCATCATTTATATTTGTATTTTTGATATTCCCATAACAAAGGCAATTAACTAATTGATAATGCTAGAATTTCAATTAAATCTGGTAAAGTACAAATATTTTATTTTTTCGATTTTGATGTTTTTGTAACCCGTAATTATATCACGCAAATACCCATGTTTTTCTTGAATAATATACGTATAATATTCCAGAAATTATTAAAGATGTGAATATATTATATGCAAATTTCTGCTTCAAAATATGTTTCTCAACGGGACATCGCTATTCAGTGGGAAAATGACTTAAAATGAAATAAATTAGCTCAGACTACAATAACAAATTGTTGTAAAAAGTTTCCATGGCAGTCAATATTTATTGGTATACCTGCGCTAAGATAATTCATTGTTTACCTCTGTTTCTTGAGTGTTATGTTTGTACATAAATTCTATTCTAGAAAACACAATTTTCTCTCCAGTCATCCGTGACGTGAAACATTATATTTGTCGCTATGATTTACTGAATTGATGGAAGAAGGGCCAATCTTGGCGCGCAAACGATGAACTGTAGATGTAATTACAATCCGCATAGAGTAAAACACGTAAAATTGAAGTACTTTGTAAATTAACTCATAAAAGATTCAAAATCTTCCATTAATACCCAAAGGAATAACAACGACCAAAACACATACTTTGAAAATATTAAGTCATAATAAAGAATGTCTAATAGCAATCCAGTTGTGTAGATCGAATATATTTTGAGGCTGTTTTATACTTAATATGCATACGGTATTCTCGTATCGCGCCAAGTAAGAAATTAAATGTGATAATAACTAATTTACCATATTTTGCTGAGCTCGGAGAGGGGAAGTCTTGAACGTATAAACAACGATCTTGCTTGCTCTCCTATAAATTGAAACAAGCAAAGAAAATTTTACATCGAGTTTAGAGCCGATGCTAAGCGAGACATTGGTTATTTAATAAACAACTGTTTCGTATTCTATCGCAAATCCTGGGTAAACTCACCCGATAAAAAGCCTTTTTTAGGAGATTGACTGTAAAACAGGGCATCATGCCTTGTTCGTTCCTCTTCTGTTATTACATACTTTAAATCCTCATCCATATTTTCCACACGTCCCAAACGAGAATATTACCAAGAATTTAGTTAGGAAGTACTGCTCGAATATCACTTGCGAGGACCACTACAAGCCTCCAATTAGCAGCAATCAGCGATCTCAAAATTATTTTACAAGAAGAAATTGCAGTAAATATAGCTCGAAAACAATGAGATAAAAAATGGAGTCTTTAGGAAGTGTAATGTGATGGTAATATGCTATCGACACTGCCAAATCACCCCTTCTTCTGCATTCTTTATGTTTGACTACAACTCTCTTGTCGTCACGGTTTGCTGACGCTCGTCCCAGTCCCCTATTAACACCTCTGATCGAATTCGCGAAAAATCACTTACGGAATACAATACGGTCAATTATACTCCTTTAATTGCCTTCCTACTTGATATTTATTATGATTTTTTAAGAATTCTATAATATTGCCGTTATATGTATATTTCTATGATATATGATGTCCTCCTACCATAGTGATGATAGTGAGTTATGAGGTAATCAATTAGTCTAAATTACTGCCATTTTTTTGTATTATCGTAATAATAAATAATAACTATCGCAATTATAAAATGTTCAGTTTATAGAAATGAACATTTCAATGTAATAATCAATGGTAGACAAGAAATAACAACGATACATTGAGACTGATAATGTGATAGCCATGGTTCCGGGATAACTAGTGGAAGGGAAGGAGAGGGGAGAGAGGGGGGTCTCTGAGAGCTGGGCGGGGAGACGAATAATAAAATCCGATCGCTTATTGGACGAGATGCCGAGATTCTTGTTTGAACATCAGAGCCCGAGACTCTCTGTGGAGAGAGCCGTGTCCGAGATGAATTATTCAATTATACTTCAGTAATTATTAATTGGCTCCAGACCATTTATACAACTGTCTTGGACTAGGCGCAGATCGCAAAAAGTGCAGAAGGCATTTTGGGGTAGAAGCTGGTAACATAACTATTCTAAACTAATTTTTCATGCTGAATCCGAATATGACAGTTACCAAGACGTATTCTGCAATCTTATACGTGTAAATGACGTATATTGTGAATTGCTACAGTCATTTAATACTAACGGCTTTTTCATGTAATTCCAAAAGTTCCTAAACTTAAAAACAATGACCACAGCTGGAAAGAACACATCAAAATCAGTTAAACTGTGAAGTTTGAAGGATATAAGTTGAAAAATCAAGGAGATACGAATTTTCAAAAATCGAAATTTGTTTGTATCTCTTGCATAACTGTACTGTTGTTTTCATACAGAATTTCGTTTTTTGAAAATTCGTATCTCCTTGATTTTTCAACTGATATCCTTCAAACTTCACAGTTTTACTGATTTTGATGTGCTCTTTCCAGCTATGGTCATTGTTTTTATGTTTGAGAACTTTTGGAATTACATGATAAAAGCTCAGTATCGGAAATGACTGTAGCAATTCACAAAATACGTCATTTACACGTATAAGATTGCAGAATACGTCTTGGTAACTGTCATATTCGCATTCAGCATGAAAAATCAGTTTAGAATAGTTATGTTACCAGCTTCTACCCCAAAATGTCTCCAGGTGTCTGATTTTTCGAAAATGCGCCTAGTCTATCTCAAAAATGCATATCAAATGAGAATTAAAGAGGACTAACACCGAAAGAAAATATCCGCTGATGATAGCAGTAAAGAATTCAGGCTCTATTCCGGCCATAAAAACTCGTACCGTAAGGGGCTAACGAGCTTAGCAAGTTACCTTTTATTTCCATCATCATCATCATCATCATCATCATCATTTCGTGATTAAATTTCACAACCATTAAAGATACATCACATAACATAATTTAGTAAAAATATTAAGTATTCAATGTGCCTAATAACAATTTTCCTATATATTGATATATCTGATTAATTAATTCATTTTTTTACAATTTTCAAGTTTTTTATAAATTATATATAGAATAGGTATATGCACATGTATGCCTGCTTTACTTGTAGTCATACGGTAGAGGTTATTTCGCGAGCTTCAGAACGACATTTCGCGTCAAAAGGTCCCGTTATTAGGGCGTAGATAAAGGTTAGGTTTAGGGCTAGAGACTGGGATAGGGTCTACCCCTAACCTAGCCCTAAACCTAACCCTAAAACCTAAAATCTAGCTCTAATAATGGGGGCCTTTGACGAGAAATGTCGTTCTGAAGCTCGCGAAATAACCTCTACCTAGTCATACAGGTGCATATTTCCATGTACATATATACAATAAATGGACTATACGTACGAAGCAAACGAGTAATACAATCTCTAATTGTGAGACAGTCTGATCAAAATGAAGCCTCATTAGTATTTCGTTCCTTCAGTGCTCAACCTAAATCATCTCTTAGTTTCACTACAGTTTATTTATCAGAGCTGACTTCCTGCCCGCCTATAAGCGAGATATTGCTTAACTATTACCAATTTAGGGAGAAAAAAAACGAAGGAATGGGTTCATATGGGAGAAAAAATCGAAATATACAGTTTAAAAAATTAAACTTTATGAAAAAAGTGGTGAGTAATTAAGTATAACGAAAACAATTTATTAGCGGAAAACTAGAGAACTGAAAAAAAAAAAAAGTTGATGGAATCCTTCGAGATTCGAACCCACAACATCAGTTCCAGTTTTTTATTTAAAGGCATATTTGCCTTAACATTTGCCCCAAAAGCAACTTGGCTTAACTAGGGGGCTCACATCAATTTTTTTTACAATACTCTTAAGGCCCGCGCAAACGACTTCAACATTTGTTTCAACATCACTTCGATTTTGTTGAAAATCAATGTTGAAGTCGTTTGCCACCCCCTTTCAACAATGTTGAAGCGTGTTGAAACGTGTTGAAACGATGTTGAATGAAGTTTAAAAGAGTTTAAACTTTGCTTCAACATTGCTTCAACATTTCTTTTGTTCTCTGAATGTTGAATCAAAGTTGAAGTCGTTTGCCACCCTCTTTCAACATTGTTGGGTTTGCGCTTGCGCTCTAAGCCGTCTTGTAGTGTTTCAACACTGTTGAAAGGGGGTGGCAAACGACTTCAACTTTGCAATTCAACAAAATCGAACGGATGTTGAAACAAATGTTGAAATCGTTTGCCACCCCAGTGTTCAACATCGTTCAACATTGTTCAACAGCGTTCAACAAAATCGAAAGGATGTTGAAACAAATGTTGAAGTCGTTTGCGCGGGGCTTTAAATCAAAAACTAGCAAAGAAAATAATAAACACATAAATAAACAACATAAAGTAATAAACACATACATAAATAACACAAAAAATATAGTACAACACATTCCAGTTCGAACGCGACCACGAGACGGTCATGAAGAAGAAAACTTATGTACAGGAGCTCATGAGCCTGGGCTGCCTGTGATTAGCTGCGACCAACATCATGACTAACTCTACCCATAAAACATTTAAATTATCATAAGCTACAAATTAATGTTTATCAAGCTTGGCTAACTTTCTTGCTAATCATGCAAGTGTCAGTGGCTTTGTCCTACTCGGAAATTGCTGCTAGGATTCTGTTGTCAGTAGAGTGACATTCTTGTCAAAACGTCCTAAAATTACTAACCGAAGCTTGGCTCATTAATAGAACTTTAAAGATACAAATGATTTAAAATAGTAAAATTGATTAAAAATCTATAAACTTATTAAAAACCATGGGCGTAGCGCATATTGCATCCAAGCTGTATAAAGGGCTTCTATAGCGTGCGCCAGAAAGTCCAAAAATGAGCCAGAAAACTTTGGTTTTGAACTCGAACGAGTAAACAGAGAAAAGTGGGGATTGCTCGTTTCAGTCTTATAAAAAAATACTCAATCATAATCCGATTATAGACCACTTTCAAAATTTGTTTGACAACCAGGCTAACATGACTAAACAAAAGAAACCAGCCAGCCATGAACAGCATTTCTTTATTTTATCCACTTTAGCCTCGGTATCAAGTAATTTTGAAACTGGTCTATGCCAACGTACCGGCTTCACGTTCCTATACATTCTGAATTTAAAGTATACTGTTACGGGCAAACTTCTGTACAATCACTTACTTCATCGTTATAGCTCTAATTTCTAATACAGTGTTGTATTGAAATGTTTAATTAGCCTGCGTTAATTGGCCAACGCAGGCTAATGTTTAACAGAAACCATAAACGTACTGATTCGCAAACACCAATACCGTTGGGAACCCTTTGTTTTTTGAGACCATAACCCTATGTGGTCAGCGGTATCAAATGCACGTGTAAAAATGGCGGACAAAAAGAAAGCTATTTCTTCAGTTGGAAAACAGCAAGAAATAAAGAAGAAAACGAAGCTGATTCTTGATTCTTCAAAGCATGCCAATTTATTAGTCGATATTCTTGATGCTGTTGATACAGATGATGAAAAAATCATTTTGGCATTTATCAAATCTGTGCATAAAATTTTCACGTCTTTCCTGAACGATAAAAAACTTGTGCAAAAAAAGTCGGTGCAAAACGATGGCAAGGGGGACGAAAAGTCATCAGGAAAACAAGAAGAGAGACCAGAAGATGTGTTTGGTGTATGGCTTTATGAGAAATACCTTGCAGTTTTAAATAAGTTGTTAAATCTTGTGCACCACAAATCAACAAACATACAAGAATTATCCTTGTGCACTTTGATGAAATTCCTGGTTGCTGAACAAGAAGGACTAGTAAAAAACAAGAGCTCATTTCCTAATGTTTTATTTGGAAAGATGTTAGACGAATTAGTGGATGGTAAATATAGCATGAGTGCCCTGATAGAGAGGTTCAGTGAGTTTTTGGAATATGATGATGTGAGGTATTATTTGCTAAAGTATATTATCAAATCCCTGGAATACCAACCTCACAGCAGTGTATTTTACATCAAAAACATATACTCACTTTTGAGCCTTGTAAAACTACCAGCTGGCGAGGAAGACGTGAACAAATTCTTGGTCATAACTGACAATGGTGCTCAAACTAAGGAAGGGAAAGATGGAAAACCTGATGTCTTCCATTTAAAGGCACATAAGAAGTTGTTTAGCAAAGCATGGCTATCATTCTTGGGCAAGCCTCTTAAATCAGACATCCATAAAAAAGTTCTTCTAAATCTTCACACCAGTGTAATTCCCTTTATGAATGATCCAAAACTGTTGATGGATTTCTTGACTGACTCCTATAATTCTGGTGGAGCAATAAGCCTGTTAGCTCTAAATGGTATGTTCATCCTAATACATCAACATAATCTAGACTACCCTGATTTCTACAAGAAACTTTATGCTCTGCTTGAGCCAGGAATCTTCCATGTCAAGTATCAATCCAGATTCTTTCATCTTTTGGATTTGTTTTTGACCTCAACACATTTGCCAGCTTATTTGGTTGCTGCATTTTGTAAAAGGCTCTCTCATCTCGCTTTGTCTGCACCTCCGCAAGGAATAATATTGGCCATAACATTTGTTGGTAATTTACTCAAAAGGCATCCAAGCTGCCAGGTGTTAATACACAAGAAAGAGGTGAGTACATGTGCTCTCTACCCTTATCCAACAGTAGTAAAACAGTATTTTTTTGTATAAGCGCTATACAAGCAATTTATTATTATTTATTATTATTAGTGTAGCCAGGATTATTTTAAAGGTATGCACAGCTACTGAAGAGTGATATTGATCAAAAGAAAATGGTCCTGATTCCTCAGTTATAGTCAATAGTTTGCTAGTATTTTCCTAGCTTTTGATATATTCACATGTATAGCGTATAGTAGTTATGTCATTTATTGTATAATGTCATCTAAAATGCTTTTAATTCCCCCTACTTGATTGCTATCATGATAAATTAAACCATGGTGGATGATTGTAGTTACGTACTGCAGTAGCTGGATTTATTCAGTGATAGCAGTGTCTGCTGGGATAGAGTTTATTCAACTGTATGGCTGATTGAAGTAGTGGTCCATGCAGTCAAATGAAAGCCACAAAGGGTGGGTACCTAGTGCTATATGTGAATTAACCCTAGTGGATAAATGATGAGTGTTATGCAATAAATTTATCCGCTGAATAAGAATTTCTCCAAAAGATAGTGTCATCCACCCTTTGTGAAAGCAGAACTGGTTATTTAGGGGGGCTGGAAATCAGATGTTCAGTAACCTACATGTACCTTGAAGTTACTATTTTTAGTTCCTCATAATTGCTAAATTTTGTACTTTAATACTATAATTCTTGGGTGTTCTTTGTCAATCATAGTAAAACTCATTATTTCTCCCTTAAAATCACTTAATAACTAATAAGCATCTAAATCTTCCCTTAGAGAAGTTGGAAAATTTAGTAGTTCCTAAAAACAGTAACCTTAAGGTATATATGCTATTGAAAAAATTATTGTTGGCCACTACCACAAAGTTTTTTGATTACTTTTGGACATCTTTTTGTTAACTTTGAATACTGCTAATCAATTAGATATCAGCACTTCACTTTGATGTCTTTGATAGGCAGACTCTGTACATCATATATTGCAATGTTGATGTACAAACCTTTGTCTATCAAACTGTGGTAGTGACTTTTGGTTGGAAATATAGCACTGTAAAGTACAGTAGTATGGTAAGGACATGTCTGTCTTATTGATATGTCGGTATAAGTTCACCATGGCAGTGGTCTGAGTAAAACATTTCCATTTTCTTTCTAGGTACCAAAACTCCTTCTAAATGAAGATGACTCAAGTACTGAAGCCTCTACTGATGATTACGACCCAAATGAGCCTGATCCAGCTAAATGCAATGCCTTACAAAGTTCACTATGGGAGCTCAAAACCCTTGAAAACCACTTCTACCCCAACTTGCCTTCTCTCATTGAATCCTTTGACAAGCCATTGGGTAAAATAGAGGTGGATATCTCAAAATATTTTGATGTTGGATATGATGACCTCTTTTTGAAGCATTGTGTTAAGGTGACGGAAAACAATGCCATTATGGAATACCAGGCACCTAAGGGAATTCTTGGAGCAGATGTCTTTGAGTGGTGGAGCCTGGAACCCTGAAACAGTCATAGAAGTATTAGGTACAGGAACATAGTATTATCCAATTATCATTGTATCCTCACCAGATAAAGTAGTTCTAACAGTGGGATAGATTTTCTACATAAATAACTCCCTGACTGTGCTGGGATGGTTTTAGGTCCATTCCATGTATTGAGATATTTGAAGTTTTAAACTCGATTTTCACTATAATTTTATGTGTGCAGGCTCTGCCCCAACATCTAAACGGCTTATGTTTCCATGTACATACGTATATGCCATTTTTGAGAGAAAGGTTCACTTTCATATAACTGTCATGACAAGGAATGCTAAAATGTTATGTATCAGTGATAGTTGAGCAATTCATCAAATTTAGTTTTCAATAATTATTGAGTACTGTAATCCTTAGAAAGAATGAGCTATAAAGCCCTTTTGCAGTGTGAAGTTCAAAACTGACCAGTTTCAATGTATTTGCATACTTTTGTCTCATCATCCTCCAATTAGTGCTTAGATAAGAGATAAGGGACCAGATATTTACAGGGAGGGGGGCTGGTGCAAATAGAGGGGGACCACAGATTTTTATGCTCACTCTGTCAGAATGTTACGTGTGTATGTATGTAGAAAGGGGGGAGGGGCCATCAAAAATTGAGCAGTTACCTTTTTCATCTGCACCACACCCTCCCCCCTCCCTGTAATTAATGACCAGTCCCTAAGGTATAGAATTCTCTGGTGCTGATTGGATGATTGCTCTTTCAAAAGAATGTGAATACATGGTAGCTAGTCATACTTTTATACTTTGTGCTGTAAATTTTGGCTTCCCTAGTAGTACCCTGTTCTATATATCTTGACCCATGAAAAGTGTGCCTTTGGGTTGGAGCCTCCATCTTAGGTAGTAGCTTTCCCTTCCTCCCACATCTTTCCAGAACTAACCCTTTCAGGAAAATATCTTGGGGAGTGAAGGAAGAAAACTTGTATCAGTGTAGAATAATTATACACATCTGTGAGTTAATATTTGTTATATAATAGAATTTTATGAGCACGTGATCTGATTGGTCAATTAACCATACTTTATCAGAGTACAGATAATAGAAGTGACGTCACAAGATCAAAATCTTTTACTCACAATCTTTGTTGTGTGTCCTTCAAGCCTACTTCATTCGCAAAAAAAGCAAAAATTTCATCAGTAAACACAAGAAAATTATTTTATTTCTTTATTGCACAATCCCTTGTGACCAAGTCAAAACAAATGAAAATTCCCGCCATTTCCTGTTAGCGGCAGATGCGCGCGTTTGTACACCCGAGTGGCGGGAAAAGGTAATGCAATGAAAGAAAAGCAACTGTTTGCTTTTAAGTTGATTTTTAGGCAAATAACACGGAAAAAAAGACAGCAAATGTAAATGACCTTCAGGGTGTGGGTTTCAAGGCAAAGCTGACGTCTTCTATAAACTGGAACCAAAACTTTTGGAGCTGTAAAATATAATTTGTGAGCTTTTTTCGGTTGAGTATTTTGGATGTTTGTTGAGGAGTTACTGTAACAGTCTTCACTCAACGTTGTAAAAGCAAGAATGTACTTAAATCTGAGTCTGAGACTCATTCAATTTTTCTACGATTTTTGAAAACAACAATTTGAAGTCAACATGCTTGTTGAAGACGACGACAAGAAGTTTCTTTACTTATCAGAATCCATTTTTGTACTGATAAGTATGCCTCGCCAACTTTCAAGATTCTGGATGTAAACCTCAGTAGTTTGGGTCATGTCAGGCAAGATAGATTTTGGGGAAATCTAATCACCAGTTCAAAATAAATGAGGTAACTTAATGAATTACGTAGAATATAACACTTTAGAAACACTATTGTTTGCATAATTTTGACGATATGATAGCATCCTGTCAAATTTTGTCGATTCAATGTCGAAAGGTGCACGCTCTGTTTTCCTAAATTTTTATTCTCAGTTTTGCTTTCTTTGCTCGTAAAATTCTATTATATAAAGCAAATAGATCAGGCGTAGTTACATGTATGTTCTGTACTCTCGCCTACGGCTCGTGATTTCTATAACTTTTTTTGTGTTTTACAGCTCCAGTCGTGTTCCATCAGAGTACAGAACATAGCTACACCTGATCTATTTGTTAATCAGGATATATCAGCAAACTATTATTTTCTAATTATGTTTCATTCACACACTCATACCAAATTACTGTCGAGATATTATTTGTGTATGCTTTATATTTATTAGGTTATCACTTGCATAAACTTCTACAATGCAAAGAGATGCACAGGTAACCAGAATATTAAGACAAAAGTATCTCAGGTATATTAAGGCCTGGGTCAAATGCAAATATGACAAATAATAGTAAAAACAGTGATCTGGTAACGTGTAGTTTTATCAAAACACATTGAAAATAGCACAGTCAATGTACACCACCAATGAGTGCAATACTATGACATGGGGTATCCATGGTAATGAAACCGTGACCTTTGGTCTCATTTTTAGTGTTTTCTGAATAGAAAGCTTCGGAAGAGTAGTAAAAGTCGCCATAGAACTAGAGATAAAGTACTGGATGTTATAGAGCTTACCTCCTAGTATATCAGTCCAATTAGAAATCTTGACCAACATTGTTGGTTTGTATGTAAAATAATGTAAGATATCAAATTTCATAATTACCTTAAATCAAGATTTCTTTATAATTGTGGCAAAGTTTCTAATTGGAGCAGAAATGCCCCACCTAGGCCTAAGAAGACTGCAAGTTAATATTTTGAGTTTTTAAAAAGTTTACCACTCTTCCAAAGGCGTTTTTAAAAATTTGTTAAATTAGGTTCAAAGGTCAAATAATCTGTTGCCATAGAAACATTTTTAATAATTTGAAAGATTTTTAGAACCCAATTTAGTTATGTCAAACTATGATAACTTTTTGCAAAAAGATGTTAGAATTGTACCACCCCCATTGGTTTTACATCTGCCATATACCTGAGATCATAAATATGTAAATCTATATTTAGAAATGCATGAACTAGGGTTTGGGTTTTTAATGGAAGGAAAAAGCTTTAAATGCTCTGATTAAAAATAACTTTTTCTCTTAAGAGGGGATTTTTGTCAAGTTCGAGCAGTGAATGACAACAACTCCTGAGTTGAAGAATAGCTGTTGTACAAAACTAAAATCATTTCTGTCAGAAAGTTTAACTTGTTTTTAAGTAGTTTTGATCAATGAAAGTTGAATGAAAGTGTTAATCCAAAGTGAACATTTGGATTGAAAATGAGGTTTAGGCCTTCATTTGCTCATTTTCTTTATGTTTTCTTTATGTTCAGCTTAAAAAAGCTTAAAGTCCCTATCACCCCTAGCCAGGAACTTCATAATTAATCATTTCTTTGTGAATGGAAAATCTGCCTTGTTAATTAAATATTTCTTGATACACACATTTCCCTTCAGTGAAATTAAGCATTCAAAATTAGAAAATGCAAATGAGATGATTGTCAACCCAGGAATTTGATGCCACATTTTGTTTCAAATTTTCAAACAGGTGCATAAGGGTAAGGAGTAAATATGTCCATAGTGTGTAGTTTAGCACAGAAAACCTTTTCCAAAAGGTAAAACTGTAATAATTGCTTATAGTCATGTTTTGTAAATTTATTAATTCCTGGGTTGACGTCATCTCATTTGCATTTTTCCATTTCGAATGCTTAATTTCCCTGAAGGGATGTATATATCAGGAAACATTTAACAAGGCAGATTTTCCATTCACAAAGAAATGATTTATGAAGTTCCTGGCTAGGGATGATAGGGACTTTAATCCCAACACAACTTCAAGAAAAAGTCTTTGTACAATTCAAAAATCTGTTTTCAACAGGTATTTTATCTTGGTACATCAGTTTTTAACCAGTAGAAATAGGATTTGATTGTTAATCCAGAACGAAAATTTGGATTAAAACTTGCACGAAGGTCTAGTTTTTGGTGTTTTTCGTCATTATTGCTTGTCAATGAAAATAATCTCCTCTTAATTTATAAGACCTGATTACTTCATGATTCCCAAATTAAAATATTTAATTCATAATACCTTGTTATATTTTTGAACTTCTTCAGTCTTTAAAAAAGTAGTTGCAAGATCAGGCTTGCCCTTCTGTCCATCTATGTGTGCATGTGTCTGTCTGTCTGTATGTGTGTATCTCTGTCTGTGTATATGTCTGTCTGCGTGTCCATCTATGTGTATATGTGTCTGTCTGTCTATATATATGTCTGTGCTTTGTCCACATCTATTTATGTGTATATGTGTCTGTATGTCTGTGCATATGTCTGTCTATCTGTCTGTCTTTCTGTATGTGTCTGTTGGTCTGTGTATATGTCTGTCTGTCTGTGTATATGTCTGTCCGTTTGTGTATCTATCTGTGTGTCCGTCTGTCTGTCCAATGGCGAGTGAACTGAATTCAGAATCTTAAAATATTTGTCATTTTTCCAAGGAAAAGAATCCTCCTTCGGCAATGAATATTCTAGAGTGCGATATCAGTACTTGTACGTGCGTTATGTTCGTGCAACCTGTCAAACACTCCAAAACAACTCAAGTCGATAAAGTAAAGTAAATATCGTTCGAATAAAAATATTTATGATGGGTAAAATATTTACTCAAATCGACAATATATTAAATCTGTAGAAATTATATCACACAGTTATAATCTTTCTACCATAACTGTGAATATTATATGCGATATTTGGATCTTCGTTATTTAAAACATAATGTAAACAATGTGCTTCGAAATAAAAACAATAAAAATCGAACTAGTTTATTAATATAATTGCAACAGAAAGAGAGTCTCTGAGAGAGGATTTTAACATTTCTGAACCTCGATGCGTCTATTACAAATATCGCGTCAGTTTATTATCCAAACATTAACATAAATATTTGCTCAAAAATAGTTTCTTTGATGATGGTATAATGACGCCATTTCTGATGTATGCTGATTTTAATCCGGAATTTCATGAGTGTGTCGACATTTGTAGACGGTGATGTGTATCAATGGACCCACGTAATCGCCTGTATAGAGGACACTAGAAACATATCATACAGCGACATTTTTTACGTTGTTGAAATGTTATTAACTATTTAAAACCAATGAACCTTGGTTTTATTAGGACTGTGCCGACCAATCAGCACCCTGGAATGCTATTTTTGATATACTGTGGTTTGAAGTACTGTGTCACAGGGAGGATTTAACGAATCACTGATTACATGGGAACCAGTCTTTGTTAGAGTATCTAGGGAACAGACGTAATTTTTATCAGCAAAAATATTAGCGCTTGTATAATTAACAAGTATTTTCATAAGAGAAGAAAATGGGGAATACAAAATCTGCGAGTTTTCAAGTTGATCAAATCCCTGGTGATGTCACCAAGGAAAAGAGATTTTCGTTTAATAGAGGCACCGAACATGAACCGCTGGCACGACCAGCAAGTATGTATGCATCAGTATACGCAGAAAGTTCCTCAAGTGATTACTCAAATAAGGAATCAGAAACAATGTCTACGTTATCTTCAACTTCAACAAATGATAACATATCAACTTTTGAGCGAAAAAAAATGTCCTCTACTGGAATAATACCCGAGATCATTGAACCCGAAGGTCAGCCGAGTAAAGTACGAAGAAGGAGCAAGACATGGCAAGCATCAGGATCTTTTGATTCTTTCTTTGATCAAATTTTTGAAACAATTGAAAATGAGGCTGGAAAAACATCTCCCGCTTCTTCAAGACGGGGTACAATGACGACACGTTCTGATTCAAGAAAACGATGGTCAAGTATGTTCACTTAAAAAATAACGTGGAGAAACAAGCAGTCAAAGTGTCTAAAAGCTATCGAAAACTCTGAACGCCAATGGGTCAGTATCTCTTACTGGGCTAACAAGTTCAAAATGATGAGAAGAACCGATTATTGTGAATAATATTTATTCCAAAGTTTTTTTTTCAATGCAGTAGACGTCTCTGAATCGAGAAGCGTTCAATAACGCATACATTGTGTAGACACCAAGTCCAAATAGCCAACTCTACTAGCTGTTCAATGAGATCACTTTCTAATGCAAATGATGCAGTTTTGTGAAAATGACAAGTATGGAACTCTATCAATGTTTGCGCATATCGATAAAGACGACCATTTCAGTAAACACTACAGTTGGAAGGAAACAATGCCACAGGCGACAAGTAGAACAAAAAGACATTGTTCAGAGTAATCCACATATTCCGGCTTTGTTTTTGTCGTTTTAACAAATCGCGAGCTGCGTTCTAACAGTAGTGGATGACCCGTCCATTTGCGTGATTGTATATGTAGAAATTGTAATTAATTGTATATATATAATATAAAATTAATTGTATATATAATTTATGTATTTAGTAATTATGTAAAAGCACACTGATTTATATGGTTGTAATTGATCACAAATTAGTTTATAGACCAAAATGGTTGGAATTGGATATTGTTTGTCTGTGTTTCAGTATTGCCATTTGCTCGATATGAGACTCGGCTTATTTTAGTCCATTAAACCATAAGAAATAAGACACTAGCTATATACGAACTGTTGATTCAGAGTAAGATTAACTGTAGATTACTCTGGTCATACAAAGCGCGTTTACATTGCTGTATATAGGATAATATATAAAACCATATAAATGAGCAATCAAACCGTTCATCCCATTTGTGAGCTGGCTCACTGGCTCTTTTTGGCCCAACAGATTCGCGATTGATGAACGGCACTCTACAAGAAACAAAGTTTTGAGGACTCCAACACAGCCGCGTGTTTGTTTCCAAAAAGATGTTCGTCGTTTTTGATAATAAAGTTACCCTGAAGGGTGCTCTTAGTTGAAGTGGCTTTTTTGTTGATGTAAAGTTGAACAGTTTTCCATGAGCAAGCGGATCACTGACAAGTGTTGCCACTTTGAACTGTTTTCAATAGAATAAAGCCAAATTTACTGTATGATTGGGAGCCATTTATCAGATTGATTTTTGTTTGCGCGCACAAAGAGGTTTTTGTTGGAAGGGAGTATGCCTGCAGCAGTACTGATACGTAAAGTGATTGCTCATCGATTTCACCAGCGTTACGTTTTGCGTGCATGTCGTACGTCTCAATATTGATTGCATCTCCCATGGATAACAGTTTTAACAGTTCGACAATTTATGGCATAAGTATATGATGTCACGAAGATGTCACGAATGCTGGGATTAAAAAGACAGAACGAAAAATTCGTTGTAGACCTCATGGAGCCTTGTTAGGTAAATGAAATATGATATCCCGAGTCCATCAACAAATATTCCGTGGCGTCCCTGAGAACACCAGTGAATGATCGGGTTGTGCGCAACACTGCACAACACATAGCAGTAGATAACGTCACACGTTATGCTTACCAAGTACGAACGCCGCACTGCAGCTATGGTAAAGGTAGCATGGAATTAGAAGCTACTCTCACTATTACACAACATTTGAAACAATACAGAGAATTCTGCGCACCAGAATTGGCTGTGCGCATCGTTTGTCTAGTGACATACGTATCCTGGTTTATAGAGTTCATTTCAGGCACATATAGTTCTTGAAACAATGATAAAACAAGGATTCTTTTTCTTTTTTTGTTCTTCCTTTTCTTTCTTTCCTTGTTCATAACGTTAAGTGTTTAATGATTTTTTTTGCCTGCTGATAGCCTACTTGTTTCTTTGTTTGTGGAGGGGGAATAAAAAATATAAAAAAAAGAAAAAGAAAAACAGACTCTGCAAACAGGAAGCAGTCTCTTCTTTATTTGATTTTTTGTTTTTTTCTTTTCTATTTTTTCTTGGAAGTCAATTGTGAAGTGAATGCTTTTAAATATGCAAATGAGAAGCCATATAATTTATGTGTAGGATGACAATGTAAATAAAGACAATAGCAGCCTACCTGTATCCACGGTCGCAACATACCAGCGTCACTGGAATTAAACGATTCAGATCTCAGCTAGAACAGGGTTTAAACTTGTAAGTATTCCTTGGATATCACATTTACAGTTTATAATAACACCTAATGATATTTTGTTGATTAATATTTCACAAGTTATGGAAATACAAAGTCCATAGTCTTTACATCAACTTTCGCACTTGGGAAACCGGAATAACAGCAACATTTTATTTAATACAAAGTTATTATAACCTAATAATGGTTTGCTTTAACTCGCTTGTGAAATACTGACATGTTATCAGGTCGAATTGGTTGAATTTCCGGGAATGCCAAGGAAATTTTATCTGTATTTTGTCTTTAGGGTTGCAAGAGATCGCATACGCTTGACGCTTAATCGATTCAAAGGTGCAGTTCCGAACGTTATCTGGGAGTACACGTGAGTAGTGCTAGCTGTAGATTTAGAATCATATCTCTGCATCATAAAGTATTTAACTTAGTCTCTAGGCGTAGAATTTTGAACATCAAAGAACATCAAGAAGGTGGGACGAGTAAATGATGGCTGCACGCGCAATGCCCTGAGCTATCAGCCCTATATATAACTCAAACTAACTTCTACTCTTGTACTTGCTACTTGCACGTACAATTTTTGTCAAACTGTCATAATCTTGTGTGTTGGTCTATTAATATCACTTTACACTGCTATCGCCCTCACACCATTGCGAACATTAAATTCTTTTAGAATATTTATGCGAAATACGTGAAGCGTATAGCTTTGTTCTATAATTCATTTTCCCACCAAGTTTATAATTCCAATCATGAGATATTTGAGGTGTTTAACTGGATGTGATGTTGGTTTATTTGGGGGTGTGATTTAATAATGTGTGTTTGTGGTTTAGCACGATTTTATGGTGTATACTATATACCAGTGTGATAATTCGTGATGTACCATCTTGATAAGTGCTGTTATGGGTTTACTGCATGTCACGATTAGTCTCATTTAATATATTCCGTAGCCAATGTGCCTCGGGGTATATCCGCATATAATAACAACTTCTCTTTATTTCAACGATTTTTAATACTTTTCTCACAGAACTGAGGGAAAATCAGAAATGTATTGAGTTGAAAGAATGAAAAGGAATATGTAAATTCACCCATGCCATAATCTTTAGTCATTGTTCAGGTACATACATAATGTACATTTATAATTAAAAAGCAAGCAATAAAATGAGGTATATATATAAGGATATATATATCTATAAATATCACCAAGGATACCTGAGACCAGTGAAAAGTTTATAGAATTGATAATTGTTTCGTGATTCAAAATATATTTACCTACAAGAGTATTTAGTGTCTACTTCTTTTATGACAAATAATATAGTTTAAAGGTAGTGAAGTTGTTTTATAGACATATTTTATCTAAACACATGTGTTTAAAATATGCCCATGGTGTCATATATCAAGTTAAGTTCACACAGGATTTAACTCGTCCACCAGTGTTTCAATTTATAATAATGAAGATTTGCAGTTGATTAAATTATTAATTTTTCCATTAAGTATATTATCCATATAAATGTTCATTATGAATATCTGTTTTTGAGGTTTTCATGGTTTTATCTTTTTAACTATAGTTTTTTCTCATTTTTATTTTAACAACTGTTTAGCTAGGAGACAGATGTTCGATAATTTAACATTGAAGTTTTCATATGCTAAAATAATTTGATTGGACTGTATCCAGTCAAGTAATGATTTAAATATGAAACAAAAATAATTAATATGTTTTTTAATTAAAAGTCTTAATGGCAACTACTGTTCTAGCTGATATTTTGTTCATCTCTTCCTTGTTTATTTTATTTTTCCTTGATGATTTAGTGGAATCGTTTAATTTGCCACCCACCTGGAGAAATGGTTTGTTTCCTGCATATGATAAATATTAATGTTAGTTTTATAAAAAAAACTATTATATAATGCATGCTCTGATTGGCTGAAAACCCATGTTTGATGAGAGTATCAAACACGCTCATGTCAATTTTTTTTTCGCTGGTGTTTTCTTTTTCCTATTTTAGTCTATTTGCATGTTAGTTGTTTTATAAAAGAAATAAAACGGCGAGTGCTTTCACAGCTCTCGAGTGTTCTCCCAACATCACAAGTGTTTTGATCAGGCTATCAAACACGGGAAACCATTTTTATTCCTTAAATTAAAGAATATTTGATATATAGATGATATCATGAGCAAACTAGCATGCACTGCATGTTATAGGAGCTAATATTGAAATGTTTTGAAGTGCACAGCATGGAACTTAGACACCATTAAATTCATTGTATGCATGCAGCTCTTTCATGAGGTTCAATTGGCACATTCATTTGGTCATTATATTTATCATCATTATAGTAGTTTTTCATCATAGGCACCACCCATACCATCATCATCATCATCATCATCATTGTGATTTTTTAGTATTGCCATACATTTGTATACATGATCTTTTAGTTATTATATTGACAACATGCGTAGCAATGCTATATGACATTTAGTTAAGTTATCAATCACCATGTATTTGCTATTGTAGTCAATAACTTGATAACCATACATTGGTATTTCCACTGTCTAACAACTCTCTTCATCTTGGTATTGCCACTAAAGCCTGATTTACAGAACATTTTTATGGCATATGCCTACACCCAAATTCTGAGAACATTTCCTCATCTTTTTTGGCACATTACATGCAATTATGTGAACAGAAAATTTGTTGGCCTTGTAGGGGTGCCTATCCAAATAATTTGTCGGTGTGCCAAGATTTAGGGGTGCTGTGCCATAAAAACAATATTGTTGTACTTAAATCATCCAAGTTACCAAACTACAGTTCGAAACAGTAATAACATTTTTGGTAACAGTTTTCAAAGCAAATATCATATAAATCATTTTGATTTGTCAGTACAATGCAGCAACCACCTATATATACCTTGGCAATTCTTCTCTTTGTCTTTAATCATCCATCATCTGCAGCAGACATGTAAAACCAGACTTTTTACCAGACTGCAAATTTCCAACTCTGATTTGGATATACCTCTCTACATGTATTTCTACCATACAGGGAGTATGAGCCAGCTGCACCAACACCAACATTATATATTTCTTTACTTACTATTGACCATAGAATTTTTGATAAATAATGGTCTCATATATTAGAGAGGTTATAATTAAATGCATGGGTGAACATAGCTGAATATGAACATGATCAATGAACATGCATGGAATCCTTGTTTGATCAGCATGGTACCATATAAATACTGATGTTTACTTCAATACTTGCAGAGTAATTAAGATGCAAATTCCATGTGAAACTAGTAGTATGCCTTTTTAGCTTGATCAAGTACATTAAAAATAAATGATATTTTCTATAATGTTGATTGTAGATTTGAGATTACATTTATTATCTTTGAAGTTTCACACCAGCATATTTGAAATTGTGTAGTTAGTTTTTGGAATTTTTAGTGGCACAAACATTGGAATAGAAAATTCCCACAAATAATGTTTTCATGGTGAAGATTTTGAAGTACATATTCTTCTGTAATCTCAAAACTCTCAGACCATTCTAGAATTGATATTGATAGTGATCTTTGATGCAAATCAGGCGCTTTGTCTCAAATTCTTGACTTTTTAAACCATTAATGTATTAGTATTTTAATTTTGACAAGAACTCCTGGCTTTTACTGGAGGTATTCGTCTTTTGCGGGCTTCAAAGCACAGTTAAGTGCGCTGGTCTAGACTAGTCAAAGTTTGAAGGTAATTTTGTCACTTTTAATTGACATTTAGTATTTTAATGGTTATTGTTTTCCAGCTAATGGTCATCATAAATGACATGTTAACAATAATTCAACTGAACTGTTATCAAGTTTCAATATATTTCCTTGGACTGTTGTTTAACTCTAAATCTTTAAACTTTGATTTATGTACTGTAAACATGCAATCTTACTTTGTAAGATCCTTGGTTAATTCCGTAGCGGCCATTGGATCTTTCAACATACAATCATACAATTTAATGTTTCCCTTGGGAAATACCGTATTTGATTATTTATATTTTTAATATTAGAAATACAAATTGTGCAGTAGAGGCATAGTTGAATATTTGTAGACAGCAAAATCCTCTGAAAATCGTTAAAAATATTTATCTGTTTCCGTTTTACAGCTTGTTGACTTGTTGTGCTTCAGTAATCTTATTAGTTATCTCCTACAAAACGCATCCCAATTATTCTTAATTGCTCAGAACAAGCTGCTATTAACACCTAAATGATTAGATCAATTCCAGTGATGGATATCGTTTAATGCAAGGAATAATGTAGTCATCTTGTTGGTTTGTGTGACGGCCATCACGCAACACGGTACGGGCATGCTCCTTATACAGTCATTTTAGTGACATCTTTACTAAGTGGTTTTCACTTCTGTTTGACGCTAAATTAATGGTTCATTCAGTTAGTCAATGAGGTGTTGCCAGCTGCCTCATCATCATCAACGATCATCATCATCATCATCAACGATCATCATCATCACCATCATCTTCTTCATATGCGAAGTAGTTTGGCACTCAACGCAATTAAAATTTTTCCGTGTGCTTATCCAAGGACTGAAATTGTTCAGAATCGTACAATTTGTATACATATCAAAGTGTTATAGTTTTATTCATTTATACGTTTACTATAACTGTACGTGAAAGGGCAGAGCCATTTTAATTAGGCGGTGAAACTGAATGTAGTGATAAAAAGGAAAAAAAGTTTTATTCCTTAAGGAAGTAATCACTTTCTGTTTCTTTACTTTTGCAAGTGAATGATCAAACTCTAGAGTAAAATACCCAGAAATACACATTTAAAATTTTCCCGCGAATTTTCCAATGATTGACAGTTAGTTCGTAATGATTAGTTTCTTTGGAATTTGTTTAAAATTCACCTAACTGCATTAACGTGCCAACTACGTAGAGGTATATCTGTTTTACCTGTACGCCTCTGTTGCTAAAGTAACCGTTGATTTCTCAAAGAAAATGATATATTTCTTCGTCGTGTAAAATTCCATTTCTAGAAAAGATCATTGATCAAGTATTCTCGAACATCTGATTCATTTCTCATGGACTTGAAGTTAAAGCTGCGATAAAATCCCGAGTTCAAGCGAAGTCTACAAACCAGAAGTCTGTTTGTTTTACATTTAGCTTAATCTAAATACACGGTTTCAGCCAATGAGAAAGCTGTAAAAACATGACAGCCATGATTTCCATTCAACCAGTGAACAATAATACACTTGATCTCCAACAAGAAGTGATTACTAAACTTGCATAAATTACATGCAGTTGTTTGGTTTCACACCCGAAAACCATATTAAAAACACTCTGATCCAATTCAAATATCCTCTCTGTATGTGTTTTACTGGACGAACATGTGACGCCAACAACAATGTCTTAGAATCAAATGTGGAAATTTGTGAGTGTTTTACTGACACTTAAAGATGGCGTCCTCGGACCTAATGTTGACTGGGACATCTGAAAAACTAGACACAAGTGGTAAACTTTGTACTTTCTGCAATAATTCTACCAATGGATATGATAAGTGGCTTCATGTTACAAAACAGTTTGATAAACCGTTTTTTCCTGCTCTTGGTCAAGTTCGTGGAGAGGATACCGTGTATGATGATACAGGACGAGCTCTTGTCTGTATCGCTTGTTTCCATCATCTTCTTCGCCAATGGAGCAGCTATGAGCGACGAAGTGTTCCTTTGCCAAAAAGAGAATACTCATTAATTGGAGGTATGATGTTGTATAGGTGCAGAAAGCTAACGCATGGCCGTGGTATACTGGTTTGTAATCAGTTAGATCCAAGTCTAAAATACTGTAAATATTTTTGAATTTGTTGTCTTACATATGAATGCTGATTCGTCGTAAACTTTCAGCTGGGATCAAAGCTGGGACGAGGAGAGGTTTAGGTAATAACATTTTGTGCAGACGCATGGTAACCTATGAGATTCTAGAACGAAAGATCGAAGCGAATTTCCCCCCTAGTCCATATCCTCAACTGATTTGCAAAATGGTCGTATGTTGAGAATCATAGATTATTATTATTATAGTGTTCGAAAAAACTTGATTAGATTTGTAGTGGTCCAGAAGATAATGTTCCCTTCATCGTCTTTCAAAGTGCTATAGACTGAACCACAATGATCAAAACTTCTTCTTTTTCAAGTGTTCTCAATAAAAGTTGTCTATGTAAACGGTAGGGAACTTTTATTACAAAACACGTAAGATCTCGCTGAGCCATAAATACAAGCAATTCTCACATTATTTTGTTTACGATTGAAAGTTGAAAATAGAATTATATCGTTCGACCGGCTCATTGTTTTCCAAATATAAGAATAAATCGTTTAAAAATGTTTACTTTTTTGACATGTTGAAAAAATTCCAACTACTAAACGTCTAAAGAGCAAAAATACAAATCTTTTCCTTTGATCTTTATTCGTTGCCCGTTTGTGTGATTAAATTTTATTTCCTGATTGGGAACCAATATATGCTAAAATCTCTCTGATATAAACGTGAATCAGTTTAGACGCTTTTATATTTATTCTTGGTATTTAATTTGTTTTTCCCTTTTTAGTGCAAATAGAATTATATTTCTACGTGATATCGTTATCGTATTAGTGAACAAGATTAACAACTTAGCCTCCAGCAAATATTACTTTAAACTTCAGACATATTGTATATTAAATGCTGTACGGATAAGTACGTTGATCATAAATAATAGATTCGATAAAATGCTTAATGTTCTGCGCGGAGTAACAAGTGTGACCGTGAGAAAATGGCGCGAAAATTAAATGATCCATTTTGAATCGTAGATTGTTTGCATAGTTTGTTTTCGTTGCTGTTGTTTCGCCGCGTGGTTTCATCAGTGCTCCATCTTAACATGTCTAGTGCCCAGTTGGTGGGCAAAAAACGAGGATGTATTCAAGTTTAAGTTTATTGAAAAAATATGCACATGTGCAACTCACATATTCTATTGACCGGCATGTAGATAATGAGAACCAATCTAGCCGGCTGGTCAGTGGTAAACTGTGGGTTTAGTTGAAACAGAAACAAACAACTGTTTTAATCCTAAAACTTTAAGAGACCTCAAAGAAAATGCTGAATTTTAACTTGTTCAAACTTTGTCTACTCTCCCGTATTTGGCGGTACCTGCCGGGTAAATAAACATACGCGGTTGCCTAGGAGACCGTTGACTTTGATGAAAGAACTTCCTGTGATAGAGTGGATTTCGTATGACTTTGAAAAACTACGGCACGGATTGTGCCGTGCTGTGTCCGTGTCCGTGCCGTGCCGCGTTTGCTTGTTTTGATTGGATCACTCCAAAAGCACGACGGTATTCGGGAATTGTGATTGGTTAGCTAAAAAAAGCCATTCTCCGTGCCGTGACCGTACCGTGTGTCGGTGTTTTGATTGGTTCAGGCAGTACAGTGTGACCGTGTTCTTAAATGGTGATTGGTCAAAAGGAAAGAAAGGCGAGGTTCCGTACCGTGGCCGTGTCGTGTTGTGACCGTGCCGTGGTTTTTCAAAGTCATACGAAATCCACTCTACTGTTATGCAATAAACTTATCCACTGGATAAGAATGTATGAAACAGATAGCGCCATCCATCTATTGTGTAGCCGTACCTGACTAGTTTTATATTTTTTGATTTTTTGATCAATAAATAAAAATAAAGCATCGATTTGGGGTGAGGGAAAATAGTTATTTATTGGGTCTCAAGCCCATGATTAAATGAAAAATATTCGGTATGAATTCCAAAGACGTGGTATAGTGAAAAGGCAGCTATTGTGTGCAGCTTGTATTATTATTTATTGCTTAGTAATAAACAGACAGCGAACAGAAAGAATTTGAAGTTTGATAATTAAGATATAACGGAAGCATATTGTATAGAATTTACGAAGGAGAATATGAAAAAGAAAAGGCAAAAATTAAATACCTCAGTTTTAATAATACTGGTCAACTTTTTATATCGTTGACTCCTTAAGGAAGTTTTTAACTTCTTGATAAAGTGTCAGTTTATAACTATTTCAATAAAGTATATTATGTAGCATATTATTTTGACCTTTATATGCCTGAGTTTATAGAGATAAATTTAGAAATCAGAAGTCATTAATAAATTAGAGTGCACTGTCACGTGACAACGATTATGGACTAAAGTCGATCCAGCGGTGACGACTTCTAAAGAGTCCTTGTCGATATGTCACAACCAAATCATCTCTGTCTAGAAATTGACGAAGAAACGTTAGGGTATTGCTTCGTGAGAGTTGGAACTTTTCTTCATATTGCAAGATTGTAGTTCCTTGTGAAGGTTAGATCACCTGTCCTGAAGTCTTTGCTCGTTTATAAATGCATTTACATACATATTTGTTATTACTCAGTGATCATAAGCATTATGTGTCTAGCCTTCCTATACTTGGAAGGCACAAATAATAGTTACATATAGTTTTTATTCACCTTGTATATAGAGTTAGATAATTTCGTTAATGTATGTATAACCTAAATACCTAAAATCTTGATCCATCTTGTATTCATAGAAGCTAGATCATTTCATTAATGCATGTATAACCTAAATACCCAAAATCTTTATTCATTTTGTATTTAGAGAAGTTAGATCATTTCATTAATGCACTGATATATAACCTAAATACCCCAAATCCTTAATCACTTTGTATTCATAGAAGGTAGATTGCACTACCCTAAATACCCCCAAAAATCGTTAGAAAATCTTCCTGTCGCAATATTAATAAAGCGTTTCACCGAACCTTTATTGAATGTTAATGAAAATATTATTCTTTGACTTCATTTTTTATTATTTTTAACGGAAAACAAAAGTCTTTTGAGTTAAATGTAAGAATTTCCTCATATTACTTTTTTAATTATTAGCCTTAAAATCTATCCCCTTATTCATTGTTCTATTCCACATATTATTATTCTGTCGATATTTAGTTTGTATACATGGCACTTAGGCTGTATTAATTGCAATCTGTTGTGAATGCGCATATATTATCAGGTAATGTGTAAGATTACTACACACTGTTTGCAGAAGGTTAAGACATTTTTTTCTGGGAGGGGTAATTATCTATTGGGTCATATTAATTTAGATTGTTTTTATAGTTTTAGTTCCAGATGTATAGCTACCATGTAGAAAAGCTGGAATAAACCATTATTATTATTATTATTATTATTATTTTGGAAATGAAGAACAAGGAGAATAATTTACACCCATATGTAGAAATCTCATTTACCTAAACATTTCCATAAGCAGTGTTTTAACATTTGCATTTGCATGTTTTGATATTTTGAGACTAGTAGCTTGCAATAGAATCATTTTCTATGAGCGCGCGTCTCCAAAGTTAGGTATCACATACTACTACTATGGTGTCACGCACAGCATGTAACGGTATTCATTTTTCTCCACAGAGGAAAAGCTATCCAATTTCCAAATCAAAAGAGAGGAGGAGATCAGAAAAGAAGCTGAACTCAAGCTCAAAGAAATTAAACTTCGGGAAGAAAAGATTAGAAAGGAAGCTCAGGAAAGATTGGAACACTATAGAAGACGTGAGCAACAAATCAGAAAAGAGGCTGAAAAACGCCTTTTAGAAGAAGGGGAACAACTCGAAGAGATCAAGCGGGAAGCAGAAAGGCAGCTAAAGGAAGAAAAAGAGTACGAAGAGGAACTAAAGCAGTCTCTGGAAGAGGCAATTCGTTTAGAAAGGGAGAAAGGTGAATACATCAGAAGAGAAGCAGAACGCCTGTTGAGAGAAGAAATACTTTTAAGCTCACAAAAACCAACACCAAACATCAGAACAGAATTTCTTATTCAATCGCCACAAGGAAGAGCTTATGATCAAGTAAACCACGACTTTGACCAAGACTTTGACACTAAGACAGATGAACTTGGTGTCAACATGAATCCATCCAGGTCCAAGAAGATGGAGTACGACCCAGAAACTGGGTGCTACCGAAGGATTGTCCCTTTGGATTTTAGTGAACAAAAGGTGGAAGACATCATACAAACAGAAATGAAGAAATCGTCGGTCAAAGTGAAGTTACGCTCTGATCAACCAGCGTGGAAGAGAGCAGAGGAAAAAGAGCAAGGCTCCAACCCAGATTCATCCCTTGGAGACCTTACTCTGGAAGCAAAGAAGGATAAAGCAGATACGACACCGCACTACCTCTCAGGGGACAGTATCAAAACTGAGTATCAATTTACAACTAAGGATGAAATCCAGACAGAATCAAGTCCTGGCGCACAAGAGAAAAATGGTGAATTTGCAGATGAAGATATTAGAAAGGCCTGGAGAAGCAATAAAAGCAAAATTCGATGAGGATAGATTGAAGTTTGAGCGAGAAACAGGTGATGTGACGATGAAGTGAACCAACAAAGAGGTCGTATGAGCGCCGTCGATCCCGAGACGACCCCGAGAAAAAGAAAGCGAGAGAGGATTATACAAGAGAACGATCGATGTCGCTTGAAAAGAAAATCAAAGACATGGAAGAACGAAGGGCTAGGATGCTTCGACGCTCATCTGGAGAAGTTCACGACGATGATTCAGTGAAGATTACGAGAACCATAATAACTGAAACTTCGACCACCAAAGACGATGAAAATACTGAGAGTAGCTCAAGAGATGAAACGCGAAACAGAAGGCTTAGAAGTCGTGAAGAACGTACCAGACGCCGATTGGCCTCGGAAGGTCTTGCTTCCGAGTCAAAGCACGATAACAAATCGAAAGCGCCACAAATGAAAAGTTCCGGAGTAAAGCTAGAGCTTCGTGGTTCAGGGTATGGGTCGAACGACATTCATGATGGTTATGCGGGTCATGAAGATGATGATATTACATTTACTGTTAAAAAGCCAGCAGAGAAAATAGACGAGGCAGAATCCGATCAAGAGAAAGTTACTACGCATACAAAGACTACCACAACTGTGTCCCTTTCAGGCTCTTTGATTGATGAACCTAATGTATGGGCCCGCACAAGGACTGATGGTACAGATGACATAACCTTTGAAGTCAAGGACAAGGCACATAAAAAAGACGACGAACAGGAAACCAAGGATGAGAAGCCACCAAAAGAAGACCGCGTTCAAGAAGAAGATGGTCAAAATACAAGAGTCTGAACCTGTTCACAGTCAATTCCTTGACGATTTTACCCAACAAGAGGCAGAAGACATTGTTTTCACTGTTAAAAAGACAACAACTACTACAACAACTAAAACCGGAAAGGAAAGAAGATGAACCACCCAAATTTACTAAAAAAGAAATAGTCCTGGAAGAAAGATCTTTTGATCCTAACACAGATCTTATAAGCTGGGAAGAGGACACTACTGATTCTGGTGATAAATCTATCTTCAAAGATGCAGAGCCTCCCAAAAAAACCCAACCGTTCACTGCTGACTCTAAATACAAAGGGTCTTTAGCTCGATCCGAGCTCAGCCGAGATCAAGAGCTTCGTAAGAAAAGAGAACTAGTCGCAGCAGATTCTCCTGACGGATATAAAGGTTCGTTAGGACGAACTCCCTTAGATCGCCCTGTAATACTTCATGATATCGAGTCTGACTCTCACGAAGAACAACCTGTTGAGCCACAAAAGGAAAACCAAGTAGAGAGTTCTGAACCACAGACAAGTCCAATGGAAGAGGTACGTTTTTACTTGTTAAATATGCGAAAGTTGACTTGAAAGTGAGGTAAAGGGGAAGTGATGGGACAGAGAAATAGCTGATATCGTTACACTCCAGTTGTAACTATGTACAAAAGTACACGAAATGCACAGAAACCTTTGCTCAAAGTCATTGAAGTGTAATGTCAATATCAGCTTTAAGACAAAAGACTCTTCATAAAATTTCCTCCATTCCATTCATTGCAGCCCTTTTGTTCCTCATTTTCATTGATTTGGCTTTTCTTATCATCAATCGTGTTCTTTATGAAATATATGACAGTAATGAACCACTTGACCTTTACAAAATGAACTTGAATCTTTTTTAATGAATAAACCTATTTTCAGTTGGCATACAAAAGGAGACTAGCAAATGAACTAGTTGAGGCGGTATCAGTGTATAAGATACAACAAGGGATGAATGGGAATTAGTAACCGAAAAAATGGATATAGCTTACTAAACTTACTAAACTATAACTGAAGTTATCTCCTTAATTTACGGTGTTACAAGTTTCTATTTATCTCTTATTTGATTTTGGCATAGCTTGTAAGCTAAACATTTTCACTGTTTTTTCTCCAAAGACATCTAAACTCAAAGTTAATACTTTATTTAATTTTTTGTTTTGTTTTGTTTTAACTGCGAGTAGCGGAACATTTTCACACGGTCTTTTTTTTCGTCAAGTCGTTTCCATAATTTCTCTCTTGTCTTAATGCTACATGGGGTATAAATATGGCTGTGAACTTTTTCCTGTAGTTATTTTAAACTTCATCTGATTGGCTTAATAGAAACCAACTTTTAATTATTCATATTATAGATAATTGTCTTAGCGTTCAACCTCAGTTGTTTTGAAGCATTGATTCTGTCTCTGTGACTCAATCAAATTTTCCCATGTTTTAGATGAGTTTCTATCTTTTAATCAAACTTTTCCAAATTGTGCTTCGATCATCTTTGTGATATTGTCCTGGAAAGTGTTGATGCTGTGATATTAGGATATCAAATTTGTTCAAAGTTTGAAGAACTTTTTATGTCACAATGAGTCGGGCAATAGTTTGGCATTTGACAAGTCCACCGATCTCCACTACCAGAAGAAGAAAGGTTTGTAAGAATTAACTCAAGACGTTTTTGGTATTTAAATTAATTTGCAGTACGTATATGCACTTGGCTTCGATCGTATTTATGCTAACTTTGAGTTTTTGCCGGATTGATATTTTGATCAAGCAGGTTTTGATCTTCGCGGGACAGCATTGTGTCGGAGAGTTGGCATTTTCACATGTAACCAAACATTCTAGAAACCTAAAGGAAAACGAATTTTATCGTCAGCACTATCTGACATTATTCCAGAATTGTCTCTAATCTGACATTATTCCGAAATTGTCTATAATTTGTACAGGTAGTTTGTCGGTATACTTTGTTTGACAGTCCTGTGCAAGGTTTATCGACCGAATAAATATGCAAATATTCCAAACAACGTTTGCATATATTTTAGATATAATACATTGAGGAGGTCGGATTAGTGATGTAGGACTTCTAACCACCATTAATTGCTGACCTAAAAATATAATCCGGTTTTCAGTGTAGGAGGTAGTTTCAATTTTGACGCAAACGTTTTCTTCATAAGTGGCTGTAATATAAAGAGTTTCTTTGGTCAATTGTTTGCGTGATGCAGTGATTAAGGGCTTTTTTATATTGAAGTAATTACTAATACAACACAGTGGAATGCGATAATTATCTCCAAAAATCAATTCACCACAAGGACGGTACTGTTACTAATGTATCGCTGAAGCGAGAATTGTAAGAACTTTAGACGAACTATAATGATAATGTTTAGCACTTTTATTGCGCAAATATCCATATGAGTGAAATATGATCAAATGCCCATGAAATCCTAATACACTCTCACAAACACTCCTTACTACATTTAGTATTCTAAACACCCAGTACTAACTTAACTCACGATGGAGGGGTGGAGGACTCGGCGGACAAAAACCCTCGGAGCGAGGGAGAAAATGAACGAACTAACAAACCCAACTCACATGAAGTACCCCGTCCAGAAATCGAATAAGGTCTACCAAACGGTCACCCTTGCTCACTCCACTGTGCAAACTCTTTCAAAAATGCTCTTCCCTTTGCCCTGTATGGTGGCTTTGTGTGTGAGCTTGTGCTTCCTTTTTTATCAAACGTTTTACTTCCCGCTGGCAGAGTCTCCTTTTCGTCCTTGTTTGTGAGAAAAAAGAAGTCTCTGCCAGCAGGAATGTTTTGACTCGTACTTGTTTATGATAAGGTCAAATTCTAATAGAAAAATAGATGAATTTGTACTTCATTGACAAAATGGGTTGTTTATGAAAAAGTAACATAATGTTAAGATAACAGTGGTCAATAGAAAAAAACGAGGTTCATTGTTGAGAGGGTAGGAAAAGCGTTGGTGCTCTAAACCCCGATTCAGACACCATACCAGCCATGTGTCGTATCAAATGGTACGGAGACACCACTAGCAGGGATAAGGGTCTCCGTAGGAGGAGGGTAGATATGGACGACAAACCTGGAAAAAGAAGATTCGTCGTATTGGGAATGTTACAATACATTTTTGCCCTTATCCACTTTTATTTTCCTAGTATTCTGGTCAGGAGTTTGAAGCTCCAGTCATTGCTTCTCGCTATCAAGAAAAAGCCGCAAACGATGAACGCCGAAAACGACAAATGGAAATCGAAGAGAAACAGAGACAAATCATGGAGAAACAAAAACGTGCAAGTGTCAAACGACGAGAGAAGCCTGGAACTACCAGTAAGAGAGAAGACAGCACTCCTACTCCATCAGAATCAAGTGATACAGTTGACGACTTAAAAGAAAAGCGACGATCTCTTCTCATGATGTGGGAATCATTCGCCGATGGTGAAGGACCTGGACCTGAAAACAAGCAAGAAAATGACGAAAAACAAAAGTCATCTTTTGGTTATGAGAAAATGATGACAGAAGCCGCAGACTCTGACGTAAGTTTGACTGCAATTGTTTGAATCATGAACACACAAACAGAGTATATAAAGGTAAAGCACCAGTATTTTATCTCTCCACATTTTGAATTGTACACATAGAAGACATAGAATATTAGAATGTAGTGGTATTGTGTGTGAGAGTACAGTGTTCCCCAATTAGTGCGCAAGCGTACATTGAACGCTTAAATAAACAGTTGTTTTTTTATTTCATTTTATATTTCATTTATTTATTTTATGAAACACTTACGTAAGTACAATCGAATTTTACGAAAATAATGTTGATATTTGAAAGGCTGATGTAATTCACCCACACGATAACACATAAATAAATAGCACCAAAAACCCTTGCGCCTCCAGTCGCCCACAGGAACTCGATACTTTAGAAATGAAATAGAAAAACAAGCATAAGTGTATAAGCAGTTTTAAAATGCATCAGCCTTTTCTTTTGTTTGTTTGTTTGATTCTTTTATTTCTATCTTTTAATTTTTATGTTTTGTGTATTTTTATTTTTGCGTTGACCATGCCAAGTAGTTGTTTGTGTTGAATAATTTATGATTTTGTAAGTTAATCTTACGATTTCCGATAGCAGTCATATGTGGGAAACCATCAATGCAAATATTTATCTAACGTATTTTACCTGAGGCATTTTCTAGGAAACTCTATATTTTGTTTTGACTCTTGAGCGCGGTAATGGACATGTAAGAAGAGCTAAACCCGACGTCTTGTATAAACTAATGGAAGTCACTTTAGGATAGTTTCTCATATATCACGTTATGTTCTCCATTGCATCGTAGGAATAAAATAAAATAAAATGAGAAAGAGAACGGGCGACAAAAGGGAAGGGAAGTCGAAAAGGCAAGTTTGAGGATGGTGGAAAAGAAGAAGAAGAACGAAGGGGGGAAAGGAACGTGATAAAAGTATCCAAAAAAGTCAAAATATTAAAACGACGCTCACAGGAATCAAATGACTTTGTTTTCGAAAAGTGTTAGTTGATTTTATATCCAAGATTATTGACATTTTGAGAATTTTGCTTGTAATATCGTAATCAGTCTTGATTCTTAGTCCAGTTTTGTGTAAGGGTACCCGAGAGAATGTATACGTAGCAAACTTTCTTTTAGATTATGTTATTATTAGTCAACTTGTCGTGGTTTGTACATGGATATCTTATGATATCCTTGCAGTACTGTCGATGAAAAGATATTAATTAGTGTCTTCTGCCACATGCTGATTGAAAACAACCTAAATATCCCAGGCTTGTAGCATAATAGTTATGCTACCTCACAAGGAGATAAATGAGCTTAACTTTAATTTGAGCTCTACACCGAAGACACGAAGACACAGTTGGAGTAGCAGAGAATGTAATGTTTTATGATGACATAAACCCTATACATATTACTAAGTTTTAATAATCAACTGAACGAGACTATTCATTTAGAGATTATTTACCAAACCTGCCTCGTCTCATCCCGAGCTTTTAAATCCAATGAGTCAACAGAAAAGACAGGAAACTGTAGAATGATTACAACACATTTTATTGCCGAAATGTTTGATATTCACTATCGGTTAAAAATTCGATCGTATGCTTCTTAGTAGTTATTAATAATAGATAAGTTAAACTGATAAACGACAGTGTTGACAACGTTAAAGACCAGTTGGAATGTATTTATCGATTAACTTTTGATCGATCGTGTTGATCAGTGACATGGAACCACTTTCCAAAAGTTCGCTAAACTTTCACAGTTTTCATTTTTCTTGTCTGTCCACATCGAAATTCCTCTTTTCAAATAACTGGCTCGCTATTCTTCTAAATTGCCATTTAATATCTGTTCCATGTTTGTACATTTAAACGGTACTTTATTTTAGAACGAGTAATAAATGTTGGCGTTCCACTCCAGTAGGTATCCTTTGTAATTTATTCTCAAGAGGAATACGAATAATCAAATGAGGTCTTGTAAGATTTCACCTCAATCCAAAGGTTTTAGATCTACAGTGTTCGCCTCTCTTGGGATTGCTATAAAAAGTTTGCAAAAGTTTATATTCGAGAGAATGTGTGACAGGGTTAATCTGATTACACATGCGCGATAAGGACTTCCACACTAGCGCTGCGAACTCACTTGCCGCTATGTTTGTGGTTTAGCAAACTTGACTTTTCTAATAGTCGTCAATTTCTCGTTTTTACAGCCAAGTATTTTAAGTTCTGGTGTTGTAGACTACAGGACAATGGATGTCGAGGAAGAAAATGAAGAGCCACGGTCTCGTCTGATCGAAATTGATGAACACCACAAGCTAAATGATGACGAACTTAAATGGGAGCGCGCTGGTCAGTTCCAGCCTGGTCGACTAAAAACTAAGTTTCATGACTTGGAACAAGAAGAACCCTGTGCTGATAATATCGTATTTGAGACCAAGAAAACTTGGAAAGGTTTAAATAATAATATACCCGAAGAAACAACGACTAGTTATCGTATCGAGCAGCGATACAACTACCAGTCACCAGTGGAGGAAGATCAAAGGTACACACATTATGAAATCTGCATCATGTTTATTTAAAGCTAGTTATCTCTGTTATATTGATTTTACGTTTTATACTCATGCTCTTCTCAGACCGGTGTATTTTGTATTACATTTCGCTCTCAGAGCAACCCTTGCCTATATGGCATAATATTATATATTGCACACTCTTGGCTCTTTCTCAATATTGAATTTAGTTTTAATTTTTGTGGTTGCTTGATTTAACAATTCATCACAGATGGTCAACGTTTACTGATTTACATTAAAATGGCTGCTAGTCTGCTTATTGAGCATTTGTTTCTATTTCTTGTTTCATTTCTCGCAATTTCGCCTATCTCGTTGGCATGGCGTTGTAATAGCTTATTTATTATTATTGACAGCAAATTTTCCATCATGGTAACAAATTATGGGACAAATTATAAGCAGAAATGAACAACAATACTGTACCATGCTTTATAGCTCTTGGAATCTATGGAACTGTCTGACCTTTCATGTGCCAAAAGTCAACTCGTTTCCTTCGCAACCAAAACAGCCTATTATTATACCTGTTAAAATCTTAGTCCTTCAACTTGATACGTGCGGCGATCACAAAACCTTTTAAGGAATTAAGTTTCATATACCATACAGGAATGTTGTGTGTATACATTATAATCCCTAGGAGTATTCAAAAAGATATCTGCAAGTTCTATTTACCTTCTAGCCTATTCACTCAAATATCTAAAAAATCCCATTTGCCTTCTCACTCAACATTCAAAAAATATAAATCATCTTTATATTTTACCGTCGATAAGCTCAGTAGAGTTTATAGATCATATTAATATTACTGTCTGGAGTTTATGTTATTAAGTGCCAGCAGCTGTGGTTTGAATAAAGTAGTTTTGAGGAATATTTTTCTGTCATGTCAATGATTCCGATGTGAACAAAATAAATGAACATTTTGCACTTCCAATAGCGGTTTTTATTCAACTTTAGGGTTTTTTTCATGGTCGCCAATGAATAATCGATTTTCACCGCCTATATCGTTGTTGGCGTGACTTACCTGTAACGCAATCAGTATTGTCACGGCTACGACTTCAGAAATCACTTATATAATAGAGATGATTTAAAATGAACACATTCACAATGTTTCACTCAACGTTGCTGTTTTCTGTTTCAGCTACGTTGTGGAAACTACTGAGGTGCAAAGTACCCCACAGGTAAGTGCAGACATACATTCAGTTAATAGTTATTTATTTGTAACATACATAATACTACCAAATGGGTTTGAGGGGGCATGCATACCGGCTTTATATTTGTCTTTATATACTAGTAAATGGTTCATTCATGAAGTAAATCATATTTTCAATTGTCACTCCCCTAAAGGGACTTTTCAGTGACATTTTTTTATAAGTTACCACTGTGAGACCACATGCGTTGTTCTCCAAACAGTAACTCTATTAACCTATAAAACCTAGTTTTCTTGAGCAAATGAAACAAGTGGAAGCAACATATGCAGACTCAGCAATGCACTGCTTATTGTCTTCTCTAAAAAAAGGCAACACTGCATGTATGTTGCTTCTGCTCGTCACTCGTGAAAACGAGGCCTAATAGCTCAAGGTATAGGGAAATGATATGATAAAAACAATTTCTTTGGCTGGCCCCATTTGACAGATGCAACTTATACATCTTTGACACCTGTTGGTCTTGCAAGTCAGTCTCCTAAGTTATGAACACTATTCTAAATTATGAACACTATTCTAAATTATGAACACTATTGGGAAACAGGCCATACATATAAATGTACAGAAAGGTTATTTCCATTCTAATTTCTAGTATACTGGGGTAATGTCTTTGAGAAAAAATAACAATCATGATAATAGAACTAAATGGAGCTTAATATTTTGAATTTTTCTAGCTTGTTTAACACTTGACAGTAATTTATTACAATTAATAGTAACATTTGGACCAGCAAAACTCTCTCCCATAACACTTAATGTAACCTTAAACCTTAAACCATTAAGGAGTCCTCTTGTAACTCAATCTTGATTTAAGGGTACTTATATTTACTTAAGCTTTGGATATAATGAGCCTGATAGCTGTTATGAAACCTTGCTTAGTAGTATTTGGTTACTTACCTGGGTTTGTCACCACAACTTCTGACATCTGCTTTGGTTTTTAGCCTTTGTGGGATGAAAGTGAAGATCAAACCACTCACAAAGATGATGATGATGATGATGATGACAAAAGGGAAAGGAAAACCTCGTGTTGATGTTGATACATTAAGCCGTTTGACAGAAGAAGAAGCCCGATGGGAAAGAGCTGGGCATTTCCAACCTGGGAAAATCAATACTTCGATTTTTGAGGGTACGTTCATCTGATTGTAGTTGAAGTGGGTGAAGAAAGAGTGAACTTCACCCCACCATAATTTTATCTTTCTCTCTCTTCAACTAAGCCTTTTATCTCATTATGGAATTGGTGATCTTGCTATATTTAACTTACTGTACTTCAGTACTTGTGTTTTGTGGTTTGAATGAAATTATCTGAACACATCATGATCAATGCCAACAACATGCACACGTATTTCATTTCGACCAAAAATACATGTCACTTCTCTTACCAATCAAGTTGTCTAATCTAATCTCATCGTCTAATCTTCACTTCTATAAATGCGTTTTGTTTTTGCAGCTAAAACGAAAGGCGACCAGACTGAAAGACAGGGATCCCAGAAATTCAAAAAGAGTGAGACAAGCAAGTACGATCAGATAAAGAAAATCCAGCGTACTGATTCTAAAAAGGAACTTTTGGTACCCAAGAAAGTTGCACTACGAGCATCCGAGGAGGATAACTCTGATTTAATGGAACAGGTACGTCGAGAAATGGTTTTCGTGTTCCTTATACTAATAGGATTTCAACATTAAGCCGCACCTACACGAGCTTTGACAAGTTTTCATTGGCATCTTATCACAACTATATAAGTTTCCTTTGACAAGTCTCCTTACTTGCTCGTGTAAATGGATTACAAGTTTTCCTTGTCGCGTTGTCTTTGTAAAGAAAAACCATTGCTTGTGTAGACGAGTTTTCACAAGTTTTCCTCGAAAAGATAACTCGTTTCCGAAATTTACTCTCAAGGCGAGATATGCTTGTCAAGTTTTCCTTGTTGCCTACCTACACGAGCAAATCCTTGCCTTGACAGGTTTTCTTCGACAAGGACAAATTGGCACGCCAGCTTTTAAACAAGGAAAAGTGGCAATTTGTCCTTGTTGAAAAGATGCGACTTTAATCAATGTCATATACTACCAGTATTTCATCAATAATAATTGTTGCATTTTCTTGTAGGATGAAGATGACCGTCCAGAAGTTGGTAAAATTGACAAATCCAGTTTGTTTTACGAAACCATGTCAACTGAGGAGCGACAAAGACGTGAAAGAGAAGAAAGAAATCGCCGTGAAATGGAAGAAATTCAAAGAGAAAGAGAAGAGGAGCGACGAAGACGAGAGAAGCAAGAACGTGAAGCTGTGACCACCGTAAACGAATTCGAAGACGACGAATTTGATGTTAAAGTGAAGGCCAAAAATATCCGCCAAATTGATATTTCCAAATTCGGAGAATTCCAAAAGACTCCTGAGCCAGTCCAAGAGCGAAGACCAGCTCCAAAAACATCAACAAAACGCTATAGCAATGAAATTATTGAAACCCAGCAGATCGAGAGAGTTGAATCTGGTCCACCAGAAGAGGACATATTTGAACTGAAGGTAAGACAGAAAGTGGTAGGCAAGCTCAGCATTGAATCGAGTCCGTTTCAAGAGCGTGATAGCCATCCACGTAAAGATCAGCCGGTTTGTACCAAAACTGAAGAAATTGTAATTAAGGAGATGCCACTGGAACAGTCAGCTCCTTCAATGAAGTTTGAAAACGAGGAGAATAATATTAGAGCTAGAAGCGTCAGAAAACTAGATATAAATCGCTTACCATTTTCATCAGATGAGAAAGGTCAACGTCTAAAGGATGACTTTAAGTCATTCCAAATGACCGATGTTGACAAAGCCCCTGTAAGTGATGAAAGAAAGAAAAAACGTGAACGGGAAATGAGGGAATGGGAAGAAGACCTTAAACGTGAGCGTAAATTAATTGAACATGCAAAAGAAGCCCAGGATAAGGTTTTCCAAGGTGACTTGGAGGGTGGTGGCCATGATATTGTTATTAACGATAATCAACTTAGAAACACCAGAAAACTGGATATGAAATTATTTTCTAAGTTCGAACAGGAAAAACGAGAACCACAAGCCCAGGTACGCAAGTCTAGTGTAAAGAAAGATGAAAGAATGTACAGTCAAGAAGTACAACCCCAGACTTCTGTACGCAAGTCTAGCGTAAAGCAAGAAGATAAAAGAATGTACAGTGAAGACGTTGTGACAACAACTATAAAACAAGTGGAGTCTGTTCCAGCTGAAATATCACCTGAAGAAGAATACGAATTAAAGCGTCGAAGCGTTGGAAAATTAAACACAGATTGGATGTCACAAATCCAAGAGCAAGAAAGAAGGGATGCTGAACAACGACGAAAAGAAGCAGAATTACAGAAAAGAAAGAAAGAACAGGAAGAACTCGAAAAGTTACGGAAGGAAGAAGGGAAACGTAGGCAACCAGATGAAGATGATGAGGTATTTGATGTTGGTGACAAACCTCAAAATGTTAAAAAACTGGATAGCAATGTGATGTCGCCATTTCAGAAGAGCGGGAAAAGCCCCGACAGTTCATTAGGAAGAAAGAAAAGCAAAGATGACATTAGACAAGAACGAAAGCTTGCACGCAAAGAAAGTCGCAGCAAAATGAAACCAGATGAAGTTTTGTACGTGGAGGAGGCGACAGAAATCCACCAAAGTCCCGAGACCTTTGAACCTTCTCAGAAGAATGTTGGAAAACTAGATGAGGCAAGATACCGCCAAATGTTTAGCGATGATCTAAGTGAAAAAGAAAGACGAAAAAAGCAGTTAGAAGAAGAGCGAGTAAGACGCGAATTAGAAGAAATGGAAAGACAAAGAGAAGAAGAAGAAAGAAGATTCCAATTGGATTCACAAAAAGAGTTGTCAAATGCACCAGTGACGGATAAACCACAGAACGTACACAAACTCGATTTCTCGCAGTTCTCTCATTTCCAACAGAAGAATACCGACGAGGTTTCCATTAAACAATCTGTCAAGACGTATCCAAGTAAACCTATAGAAAAGGAGAAAGAAAATATGCCCGAGAAAGAAACTATACAGATTTCACAAGTCCAAGAGGTACACTCTGTTCCTTACTATGACGATGAAATTATCATTGAAGAGAAACCAAAGAAAACAAGCGTTGGTGCTCTTGATTTTAATCAAATCAGCAAATCGTTCTCTAGTGAGTCTGAAGAAAAACAAAGGCGTTTAGAGCAACTTAAACGAGAAAGAATTCAACGAGAGAATGAAGAAAGAGAGCTTCTCTTACAGGAACAACAACGACTTCGTGATTTGTCACCACCGAGAGAATCCGAGGACTACGTAGTCAAGACAACAACTGTTGAAGATGTAGAATCTGCACCCATAGACCTTGAAGACAATGAAATAGCAGTCGAGCAAAGTCCTAAGAAAAAGCGTCCGTCGACTAGACGTGGACAAATATATGAAGTCCTTCAATGAAGAGGCAGAAGAGAAAAGGAGGCGACTACAAGAGATGGAAAGAGAGAGAATACGAAGAGAGAAAGAAGAGCAAGAAATACTTTTGCTTGAACAGCAGCGTAAACGTGACCTGTCGCCTCCTCGGAAATCTGAGGATATCGTTGTCAAGGAAACAAGTGTCCAGGAAGTCCACTCAGCGCCAATGTACTTTGATGAGGACGAAAAATCACGTGAGCCTAGTCCAAAGAAAAGTGTTGGTCAGTTAGACATTGAAAAGTTTAGAAAATCCTTCAGTGACGAAGCGGAGGAAAAGAGAAGACGACTTATTGAAATGGAGAAGGACAGAATAAAGAGAGAAAACGAAGAGAGAGAAATACTCCTGCGAGAGCAGCAACGCCAGCGTGATTTGTCTCCTCCGACCTCAACAGAGGATGTTGTCAAGACAACGACAACACAGGAAGTACAATCGGTACCAGATTACGAAGAACAAAGTCGTAAGAAAAGTATTCCAGGTCAACTTGATGTCCAGAGGTATATGAAATCTTTCAGCGATGAAGCAGAGGATAAAAGAAGGCGACTACGTGAAATGGAAAAAGAAAGGATACGAAGAGAGCAAGAAGAGAGGGAAATCCTTTTGTTGGAACAACAGCGAAATATTGCAACATCGTCCCATGACCAAGATTACGTTGTCCAGGAAACGACTGTCCATGATGTAGAGTCGACCCCGACTGACTTTGATGTCGATGTAAAACCCCGAAAGAGGTTTGATGATACTTCATCTATATCCACAAATAAACGGCTATACAATGGTAGAGAGTCCACTTTAGAAAGAGAAAGAGAACAGCAGTATTCAGTTGAAGAAAAGAGGAAAACTCCTGGTCTGTTAAACCTTGACAACATCATGCAAGTCGTTTCTCAACGAAGAAGACATGAAACGAAGACGTAAAATGGAAATGGAGCATGATAGACGTCTTCGTGACGAACAAGAAAAGGAGATGTCACGTCTAGAACGCAAAAGATCATCCACCTCATCCAATACTATCAATGTCAGTGTCTTACAAGAAGTAGAAACATCTCCTTCTGAAGATATTTTCTTTGAAGAGAAAAACGTAAGAAATAAGCCTGACCTGGAAAGAAAAGAGAGCAAAAAGAGGGAGGAAATCCAAGTCAATCATGACGTTCAGTCTAGTGGAATAATTTATGAATATGATGACTCGACTCAAGAGAAAAAAGCTGTTGGAAAACTCGACTTGACTAAGTTTTCTCAATCAATTGACCAAGAAACTAGAGAAAGGGAAAGACGAAGTAGACAACTTGAGATCGAGAGATTGCGCTTGGAGCGGGAAGAAATGGAAAACCATTCTACAAACTCAGCGAGGTATGTCATTTTGTTTTCTTTTCCCACTCAAAACAAGAATTATCCCTGTCGTAAGCGGGCTCTTGGACTGATGAAATTCCAAATTTTTCTCCTTGCTTTGTGCAAAGGAGAAGGTCCCAGTTTTGATCAGTTATCACTATCATTGGCATAATCTCTTCATTTGTGATTTTGCTGAAATACTCGATGGTATATTTTGGATAAATTGGTTGCCTAATGAGTATCGTCTACCTTTTGTTTTTACAAAACCAGCTATTAAAGTGGCGTCCTGCTTTCCCAAAACTGTGAGCGCGAAGATAGTTTTTCAAAAAGTTTTTTGTTTTTAATTCCGTAATAGGGTGGAAGATGATAGGAGCCGCGAGAGACAGTCAAATGTAGTAAGTAAAATGAAACAGTTTAAAATGTCATCAATACAAAGAAGGATTATTTGCGTTTACTTTGATGTACTTGTTAGTGTTATGCTTTTAAGTACCTTTGGGGTTAGGGTTTGTGTTAAAAAATACAATATGTACTTATTGACTGAGTGGGAGAGCTGGACGGAAAAATATTTGGCTCAAAGCAATGCCATATATACGGACCGAGCAAAGCGAGGCATTTTATCATATAACATGATTTTTCTGATAAAAAGTGCTAAAAGACTCTGTAATACGAATAAAAATACAGCGCGAGGAAACGACCAGAGCCGGGCGAGTTTATCCGGCTGATCCCCATCACGTGACTTTTTCCGGAGGATTTGTTAAGAGCGCCATATGATGTGTACTAAGTCTTACCTAATACCAACCCTAAACCTAACCACAAGGTACTTACAAAAATCATATTGCAAACCACAACATACTTATTAAAACTAAATTGCACTCTTGGTTTTTGTTGTTGTTCTTTTTTTTCCCATAATACTTTTCTCACTAGTGTTTGATTGTCTTTAGGATGAAGACAGACCACGTCCTGGAAAACTAGACCTGAGTAAATTCTCAGCCTTCCAGGGAGGCCTTCGCGTTACTAAAGATGATACTGCGGTGAGGCGACGAGAGAAAACTCAACCCCGCCAGGCAAGACCTAAGAGCATCGCAGGTACTTCATTCAAAGGGGTTGCTAATGGAGACGCTGGTTATAGAGAGTACCGTATAATTAATCAATAATTTAGACAGTAGTTAGTAATTATGTAGGTATTATGTTATTTGATTCAGCATGATAAAAGCTAAAATCCAAGAAACACTAATCCACCTCTCACAACGTGATTACAATGAGTAAACAAATTCATTGCCAGGTTGCGCACGCAGCTTAAATGGCCGTTGACGGACCAAGGAAAACTATTTTATATTTTAAGTTTAAGTGTTAAAAGTTTTTATAGAGTGGTTTTCATAAACCCGTGAAATAGATACTAAACTAATACACATTAGTGGACCCTAATTTAGCAATTTTTGTCTATTACTATAAAAAAATTATGCTTTTTTCTGGATTTGTAGCCCATCGAAGTTTGAAAATTGGGTTCAAAGCAAGGCTTAGAAATTAAGCTGCATGCTCAGCCTTGAGAAAACGGTCTATTGACTATACAAGCGTGCAATTTGCTGCACCACCAGTATTGAACGAGTCGTAAAGAGAAGTCAAATCAATTAGTGTGTTCGCCTGGTGGTAAATTGTGATGTATTATGTCTTAGTTCCAAGTCACCGTAGAGTGATTACACTTAACCCGTGAAATAGTTAGTAGACTACTAGTTACTAGTAAACCTTATTTCCATTGTTCTCTTTTGTCTCTATTGAACTATTACACACTAAAATTCATTTAGTGTTTCACGGGTTGAGTGTAACGACTCTAACTTGATATTTGTGTTTAGAGTTGTTGCAAGTGGTCACAAACCATTTCATTTAATGGTTTTAACTCTAAACGTGCTTCCTCCTTTGAACCGATAATTTACATCAAGTTAAGAATTATTATATTTCTTGAGTCAATTAATGTAAGAAGTTAAATCTAATTCTATCACAAAACATATAAAATATATCACGCACAATAATATTAAATGATCATACTGGAACAAAAACGAATTTGAACTTATCCTGCAACTATTTTTTGATAAACTGTAACAATGACAAAATCTCATTAACTTTACCCTGTCCGAATAATGTTTTCAGTTGCCGTCATTTTATCACAGATTTTCTAGATTGAGAAATGATATTGGCGTCCTTAATTAAACATATATACTGCTACAACACCTACAAATATATCCAATATCCATGCAAATAAATCCTTTATAAGACGCGTCTGCTAGCTACTACAAGGTTATTTGTCAAATTATATATACAGGATGCTACTGATTGTTTACAATCGCTTTATAATTAATAGCTTGTGATAGAAATATAAAAAGTAACACATGGACACTTCGCTTAACGTTGGTCTATCCTTTACTATCACTATATGATTAGGTCATGATAGATTGATTTTATTTAACCCATGAAGCAATAGTACGTATAATAGTTAGAAGTAGGTTCTAGACCTATTGTATACTTTTGTTCTTTATCAACTTCACGGGTTAAATGCAATCACTCTAGAAATATACAGATTTCAAAAAAGGTTGTCGTATGAGAGGTCTCAAGCCTACGCGACTAGACCAAAAGGGAGTATGGGTAGTTGCAAAATTTCCCTCTCTTTTTAGCATTGGTCTTGATTTTAGCATCAGGCAAATGAAGCTCTTTGATGTATTAGGTCATGTCAAGCTGAAGTTGAATTATGGTGTGGATATTTGTGTGGTTTTATAGCTTTAGTAATGTTTACCCATACTTCCTTTCGGGTGAGTCGCGTAGTCTTTTGCAGACAACGTTTATTGAAATAGGTGTATACAGAAAGTAAAACGTTAACACTGGAGTGATTTAAAGTGATTACATTTAACCCGTGGAAGAAAGTTGATTATTTACTGAGTACCAGTTGTTGAAGACAACAATGGGTTTACAGTCTACTACTAAGTATGTGAGTGATGCAACCTGTTAAATTCGTAATTTCATTCTACACAGACGCATTCCAAACTATGATAGATACCACAGGAACAAGTTAATTCATCTTGTTGAATCGCATACTAATTTACAACTAATTAAATATTCGATGTCATGATTGTAAGCTAAAACTATGTTTTCTATTGAAGTCTAGGTTCACTTTTGTAAAAGGTTTTGTAGATTGATATAAAGTGCACAATAGTACTAACATTGTGTTTGTATGGATTTCTCTTTTCCCTGAAGAGCCACTTTCTTTACAGCCGCGATATCCGATGTTCAGTCGAGAACATGGTTTTTAATTCCGTATGTTTCTATTTTTCTCCACCTAAGGTTCATTTCCTTTGTTTAATAGGCCAGTACGATTTGATGGCATCATATATGATAAACGAGTGTAAAAAAAAAAAAGCTTCGTCACATTCATCCATGTGACAAATATCAGGCAATGACGTAACAAGTGTGTAATTCGAGCAAATTCCTCAAGCCGACTTCAAGGTTGCGCGCTAAGGTCTTTGCGTTTTTGCAGTTTTCTTTGCGTTTGTACAGCTCTTTCATCCTAAAGATATCAGGAATTTTTTTTAGTTTATATTTTTGTAAAAGCAAAGGAATGTACGTGATGTTACGAGTATACGTAATGTAATGTTACGTACGTAACTGTCTACGTGGTCCTTCGAAATGACAGATATTAATCACTTGGTGAGAGGTGGTTCTTGATCACTGATCCACTTTGCGGTAATCGTTTTCTATTGTCTCACAAGCATAACCAATATTAAAAGATAACAAGAGTCTTTTATCGACCATAAAATACTATCATAAATGAATGTCCATCGTCACCAAACGGTCGTGTAGAATCAACCAATTCATACAGGGTCCGCAAAAGGGAGGGGTTGCGGGGTTATATAGACCCGTTATGTTTCAATTATTAAAAAGTACTTGAATGTTAGCTGGCATTACAAACGTTACGAATGAAACGTTAAAATGAGGACTACTTGACATGGCGTTTGCTACACGCTATGGGTCATTATTGACACGATAACTGGCTCTCAATCACGCGAGAGCCAAAGTACCACTACATACATGCCATTGCAGTGTAGACAACTGTTATACAATGCAAACAGTGCATCAAAACTTGGACTATTGCATGGTAACTTGTAGTTGTAATGATATATGTTTCAAGGGACACCTAAAAGTTGGAGCAATTTGAAGAGCTTCATTGGCCAAAGTATGTAAATGACTGTAACTACAACTGCTGTTACAGGTAAGAGTAAATCACCCGTTATTTCTGGTTACAGACCGTTGTGTATCACAATTGTGAAATCTACACTAGATTTGTAGTTGGTCAGAGATTACAGAGTTTGTAATATGTCTTACTTGAAGCGAACGATAAAAACTGGGATGTAACAATAAATGATATTGATGAGGTTGTGTTTATAAGCGCAAACTTATCTAAAGTGTCAGGCATCTTCAATATGCAGTCGTTCGTTTGACAATCTATTTCATAACCAATATCAAGTCACCTGACACCTTCTTAGCTGGATCAATACAGTTCTTTCGATATTTGAAGGCAAACTATAACATCAATTTAATCAATACACTGATTTCACATTAAATACCTTGATAACGAAATACACTATCGGAAATATTGTTAAGGCAACGTTCGGTCACCATGGTGACATACCGTCCGTCCTATAATTAGAAAGTCCACATACCGTCTCCTCTCTCCAAAAGTCTTAATCCACACATCCAATTCCCATGTGGTTGCGTATCTGGGAGCTAAATATAAAAGCAGTAAGAACGAAACTGTGCATATATGGTCGTTTGGTTCTCACGGTGTCCCCTCAAGTTCATGATCAACTAAGCTATCGTTGAATAAGCGCCCGGGGCTAAAGAGCACTTACCGTATCGTCCACTGATACCTCGATCCACAAAAACGTTTTAGATTGTGGAGTATATTCAAATGACAAGTCGGTGAAAATTTATCAATTTCATTTATAGGACGTCAATCTTATTATGTTACTGAATTTGTCGACATTTCATTTCATTAATATTACAGGTGAATTATTCGTGAATAAAACCGATTAAAGGCCTTACTCGTCAGTCTAGTTATCTGTCTACAAACAAGTCGTTTGGACGTGTTTCTTATCATTTTTAAATAGAGTTTATTTTTATTATATTATTGTATTTTTATTATAGTATAAACTTGGCTATTGAGCGCTGTTTAAAATTAAAGGCGCTCAAAGAGCTCATGTGGTTACTCCAATTTTTTAATATTTAGTTGCAAATAGTTGTACTCTGGCTACGGGAGTAGCTACAATCCCCGCCAATGGCGAAGTAGCTCGTGGATTGACCGAAATGACCACAGGAAGCCCAAACAATATATTTTAGTAAAATAACGAGTTTTCATTTGAAGACAAAAATCTAAATCAATAAATCAATAATTTTTTTAGCGAAAATAGAGTCATTAGCTATAAAAGAAAAAAAAAATGTGTGAAAAAAAAGTGAAAAAAAAAAAATCAATCACCGTCGTGGCCGTGGCTCGAACCCTAGACCTTTCGCTTGGGAAGCCATGGTTTATCCACTCGACCATGCAGAAGTTACACGTTTTCGGACAGTGAATTTTAGTATATTTATTGTCAGTGTGTTTACAATACAAATGCAAAAATGCTTCTTTCTAAAATGTCGCTATAAATATAAAAGAAATTGCTTCATAAAACACTAATCCAATAAACTAACTCAATATCCCTTTCTGTTGCTGTTTTCGGCTAGCGGACTCGATGGCGGCCTTCACGGCGCTCGGGACGGCGGCTTTCAGTCCTTTCAAAATGCCGAGTCTTCGTTTGTTTATCTTCTTTGACTCTTGTCAGTGATGATAGAGTACGAACACTAAAAGCTTGGTTGACTTTGATGTTGGAGTGAAAAAGATTTTTGTTGCTGGCTTCTCCTTTAATAACGTCTGTAATTTTTCGTGTGTATCAGTGGACATGTCTGAGAGTGCTTATTCAGTCACGCTATATATATGTTCCATGTTCAGTTTGTATCAATTCTAGAGCATGTGTTCTCCGACACGTTTATCTGCCTTTTAGTAACGACAGTAAAATTCATTGATTTTCCTTCTAGCTAGCTATTTTGAAACATATGTTTTCTGTGTTATCCAGAAGATGGGCATCGGAAGATCGGACCGATCTCGGAAAAGAGTCGGGCGTTCGGGTGTTACAGACTTCCACCCTTACATCGCGCCATAGCATAGTGGTACTCCGTCCTTTAGACGGGAGTAACCACAAAAAACCAGAGCCATCCGAGAGTTTGAAGTATAAAAGCCAGAGCCGGTGTGAGTCCGAGAAAGCTCATCATCGTATATCAGTCAATATAAAAATCAATGTTATTGTATCAACTAATCGTGCATGGGCAACCGATGAATTCTTTCTTAAACAGATAATATTAAGAACTAAACCTCACTATGTATACACGGCTGGAATGTTTTTAATCATCTCATGACTTTCCCATCAAAGTAATTGAATCAATAAATCACTTGTCGTTTTAACGGCCCATAAATAGCCAAAGATACTTGTTAACGCTTCAAAACCGCACGAACCATCTTCAAATTCCTTAATCTAAAAGGTAGATTTACCAGCTAAAAACATGCAAAAAAACCTTTGAAGGAAGGTTCTTGTATAAAGATATTAATATCTTATGGAATTTATTAGCATTTTGATGTGATTGGTTATTGTGCGTTGGGAATCTCGAACTCACTGGTCGAATGTACTTTTCAAATGCAAATCTATCTTTTAATCCCACCTACTTAGCTATACCAAGATCAATATACAAGAGTGAATCATTATGCTATTGGACTGGGTCGCGTCGTAACAAAGTTTTCAAAGAGTTCGAACCAACTTCAAGCAGCAATCTGTGTACTTACTGTGAGTAGATTTTTGATTGTTTTGGTTAGTTTCTTTGAAGTATAATACTGATGTAACGCACGCATTTACCTTGTATTTGTTTTAAAATACTTTGGATTTTATAAAATTCCATAAAAATTGACTCGCTGAAACGAATATACTATAATACATGACATGGCATAATACATAATCCGTGACATGAAAAGTGTTGTATAAAATTATGAAATATTAATTGTATTTACAACCAATCCCAAGATTTTACTCTCTTTTTCGTGAGTTTCTTTCTTTTTGCAACTGCAAATGATTACTAAACTGAAAATTATTTAAATTCCGTTTCCAAATCAACAATTCTTTTCTGTGTATGTGTCCACGATATAGTTTGGTGGCTTTGTAAAGTTTGCGATGAACAAATTATTTCATCCGTGCTTCCTCATTTTATCCAAAAATGAAGTGTTCCATTATATGTTTACGAAAAAGTGTTGGCTACGCAGAATTTCTTGTCTGTACAATGTCTGAAAAGAGAAGCCTTACTGCTACCTTATTGCAAAAATATACCTGAGCTGGAATGTGCAATATCATTCCCATTGTTTGCCAGGAGTTTTAGATAGTGATATTTCTAGGATAAAAAGAGAGAACATTCTGGTTTGTTTATAAAAACGTCAAGCAAAAAGAACATTGCATTTACAGAGATTCATGAACTGTCATTTTGTGAATTATATTTCAATTATTACAACATGAAATATCTAATGATTTCTTATGGTTTTGTTCCTTCGTCACGAAAATCAGAACAGTATTTACTGTTCTCAAAAGCGGCAACGTTTTAAGTTCCTTGCTTCAATGATTACACTAATGACGGAAACATGCGTTGACTTAGTGACAGCAAAGGATATTTCTTTCGATAGAAACTACAAATAGCAAATATCTTCAAATATTTAAATATTTATCAAATATTCATCAAAGCACTGTTGAGCATTCGACAAGACTCTGTGAATTTCTTGTAAAGAAAGGTTTTCTTCAGGAAAAGTTTTGTTCTGCTTGAGGCTTTTGATGGCGAGACTTATGACTACTGATTAGGTAAACGTTTGATTTTTATCACGTTTTCCTCAACACAGAATATCTTTACGCAAGATGCAAGATAACGTGATAACTTGGAAAAAAGAGAGAACGAGAATGATTTCCATTGGTGCATGTTTTTCCATTGACGGGTTATTTAATTTCTATTCAAGGTAAAAACGGAAAGAAAAAAACAGCCTTCAGAGTCAGTAGCTTAAAGTCCCTATAAGCCCTAGCGAAAATATGTACATTTTTAAAAAGTTGAATATCTTGGGAAATATAATTAAAGCGAAATCAAAGATGTGAAGTTTTTTTACTGAGTATCTTTCTCCTCTATTTCTCTCGCTACGCTCGTGGTTCCACTGGAGTTTTGGAACATTTCTTGAAACCATCCATGATCAATAAAGGTACAGATAATTGAAAACTATCTATTGGATTTTTAGCAAATAATGCTACATAAGTTGATTATTACCACCATAAGCCAATGTCTCAACTTAACTTAACTACTCTGTCTGCTCTGTCATCCGATTATTACTTTATAATCTTTAATTAATCATGATATTCGAAGTATACATTAGCTTAGTAGTAGCTAAAATCTGTTTACTCTTAGGTTATATATATATATAAGCTAATCAGTATCGTATTTCTGAATATAATGTTAAAGTTACACATATTTTGCAATCAAAATATCTCCGTGTAATTTTTTTCAATTGAAGATCACTGGCCATGCAAGTTATCCTTGACACAATAACTGCAAGAAAACTCTTAAGCAAAATTATTAGAGCAGAAATGAATAGAATAATTCAAGTCATAAAATACAAAGAAATGTATGGAGTAAATCCATGAGTTGAGTCGATGACGTCACTGACACCTAAAAAGAACGCTAAAAATCTAGTACTTCCCTTTTGAATTCTAAAAAGATTTTTTAACTGATGATCAATAGACCCTTGAAGATTTATTTCACGAAGTTTCTGCTAAAAAGAATTTCGCCGTTTTTTGATCAGAGTAGCAATTTAAGAGGCCAAGTTCTTTTTAGAGAAATCATTTCTGACTAGACTTTATAAGCACTTTAAGACAAATACCCACAAGTAAACTTGAGGCCAACTATGCGCACTTTACCTTTCTCAATCAGCGGCATATTTTATGGGACCTCAAATCTCAAAGCTTGCAACAGTACATTTGAAAGAAAAATAAACGGAGATGACAAAAACCCCTCTTAAACATTCAATACTTCAATTCACAGAACTACCATTTGAGAGTGAAAACGTTTTAATAAAGACAAACGAAAATATGGCTGTTCGTATAACAAGACAAGTTGCAATTCCTATGAACCAAAATACTGGAGACATAGCTGTAATTGGCGATAATGCAATGACTGTTGAAGGTCTAAAAGAAAGCCAAGGTACAATTGTAATGGGACAACAATCGCAGGTTTCTTATATACGATTCAATTTCCACATCGAGTAGTACAGTCAAATTTGTAGATGGATCAGCACACATACACCGAAATTGGTGATCACCTTACTTCTCCAAGTGATACAGTCGTTACGACATACGAGACAAAAGCCTCGTCGCATCAAGCAGCATCCTTCCAAAGTCAAAATGTAATTTATGGTACAGTACCAGTACAGGTAGACCTCAGAACGGAGACAACATACAGTCGCTCGAGTGCACTAACCAGTCGTTTGCTCTAGAAGGCACGCCTTTGGACCAAGGTACTATCACAAAAATCAAAGGTGCCAACACAATTCCTAGTGGTAGTGCCACGTATTCCTTTTCAAGTACGAACATGCAAACTTCACAGAAGATTACAAAACAGGTAACGAAAGTAAAAACCGTCACGAACGGACAATCTGTCCGTACCATTACCTCCTCATCTACACCTTCCAAAGACCAAGAACATAGTTAGCTTCTCTACTAATCTGAATGCTACCGGGCCGAAGCATGATACAGAGGGACTCAAGAATCAACTGAAAAACAACGAAGTTATCATAAAGGGAAACAATCCAGCAAGCACTCAAGAAAGTGCAATTTTACCGCTGAAAAATAATGGAGCGAACGGTGAAATAAAAATAACAAGAGGTGTAAGCAATACGACAATTACAAAAAACAAATCCTCGAAATTTCAATCACCACAAAAAATTACATACCACGTTAATGGCACTAATCAAAACCCATTCAAAACATATGAACAACAACAAACAAATCTAAGCGAATCTATAGACATAAAAATACCAGCAAAAGTATCAAAACAAATCAACAGTTCAAAAGATAACTAGGGAACAAATACAGGAAACACCTCCCAAATCGGCTATAACATACACTAGCCAAACAAAGCCTTCAGAAACTAAAGATACCAAGAACTCACACCCAGAAACCCATAGCAAGCAAAACATTGACAAAATCACAGCGTCTCCAGGAGATAACCATGCCCAATCTAAAAAATATATCAACTTTAATGCAATAGAACGAAACACCAATGTCCCAAATACCGCAAACACAAAATTAAATATCAACTAACACGGAGACAATTCAAAAAGAAATCAACAACACAGCTGAGGATACAAACGCCAAACAAACACGAACAAAAAAAATCAATATTTCAAGAAAACAACATTTCAAGGACGGCGACGTATCAAAAAACAGCACAAAAAAAGCAAAAGGGAACCTCCAACCACAAGATAACAAGGACAGGTCAAATAACATCAAAAAACTGGTAATGCCGGACTTTAAGTCCAAAGAGGTCACAAAAAAAGAGGTAACGGAGGTGCAAAGACTGGATCGCAGCATTTTACACCAAGCCAAAGAGCCAGAAGAACCCGAGTCCATCAAGAGGGAGCCTGCTCACCCACGCAAACTGCAGACCGAATTCATTCAAAGCTTCGAGAACGTCGAGCCTCAGGAATCCGTGCCCGAGAGGGAGGAGCCTCACAGATCCAAGAAACTGGTCATTCCAGACTATACAAGCAAAGAGGTCACCAAAACAGAGGTCACCGAAGTACGAAAACTGGACGGGTCCAAGTTCGTGCTGGAACGAGAAGAGCCAGAGGAGCCCCAAGACCACAAGTACACGCCCAAGAAGGTCAACAAACTGGTAATGCCGGACTTTAAGCCCAAAGAGGTCACCAAAACAGAGGTGACGGAGGTGCAAAGACTGGATCGCAGCATTTTCCAGCAAGCCAAAGAGCCAGAAGAACCCGAGCCCATCAAGAGGGAGCCTGCTCGCCCACGCAAACTGCAGACCGAATTCATTCAAAGTTTCGAGAACGTCGAGCCTCAGGAATCCGTGCCCGAGAGGGAGGAGCCTCACAGATCCAAGAAACTGGTCATTCCAGACTATACAAGCAAAGAGGTCACCAAAACAGAGGTCACCGAAGTACGAAAACTGGACAGGTCCAAGTTCGTGCTGGAACGAGAAGAGCCAGAGGAGCCGCAAGACCACAAGGACTCGCCCAAGAAGGTCAACAAACTGGTAATGCCGGACTTTAAGCCCAAAGAGGTCACCAAAACAGAGGTGACGGAGGTGCAAAGACTGGATCGCAGCATTTTCCAGCAAGCCAAAGAGCCAGAAGAACCCGAGCCCATCAAGAGGGAGCCTGCTCGCCCACGCAAACTGCAGACCGAATTCATTCAAAGCTTCGAGAACGTCGAGCCTCAGGAATCCGTGCCCGAGAGGGAGGAGCCTCACAGATCCAAGAAACTGGTCATTCCAGACTATACAAGCAAAGAGGTCACCAAAACAGAGGTCACCGAAGTACGAAAACTGGACAGGTCCAAGTTCGTGCTGGAACGAGAAGAGCCAGAGGAGCCGCAAGACCACAAGGACTCGCCCAAGAAGGTCAACAAACTGGTCATTCCAGACTTTAAGCCCAAAGAGGTCACCAAAACAGAGGTGACGGAGGTGCAAAGACTAGATCGCAGCATTTTCCAGCAATCCAAAGAGCCAGAAGAACCCGAGCCCATCAAGAGGGAGCCTGCTCGCCCACGCAAACTGCAGACCGAATTCATTCAAAGTTTCGAGAACGTCGAGCCTCAGGAATCCGTGCCTGAGAGGGAGGAGCCTCACAGATCCAAGAAACTGGTCATTCCAGACTATACAAGCAAAGAGGTCACCAAAACAGAGGTCACCGAAGTACGAAAACTGGACAGGTCCAAGTTCGTGCTGGAACGAGAAGAGCCAGAGGAGCCGCAAGATTACAAGGACTCGCCCAAGAAGGTCAACAAACTGGTAATGCCGAACTTTAAGCCCAAAGAGGTCACCAAAACAGAGGTGAAGGAGGTGCAAAGACTGGATCGCAGCATTTTCCAGCAAGCCAAAGAGCCAGAAGAACCCGAGCCCCTCAAGAGGGAGCCTGCTCGCCCACGCAAACTGCAGACCGAATTCATTCAAAGCTTCGAGAACGTCGAGCCTCAGGAATCCGTGCCCGAGAGGGAGGAGCCTCAAAGATCCAAGAAACTGGTCATTCCAGACTATACAAGCAAAGAGGTCACCAAAACAGAGGTCACCGAAGTACGAAAACTGGACAGGTCCAAGTTCGTGCTGGAACGAGAAGAGCCAGAGGAGCCGCAAGATTACAAGGACTCGCCAAAGAAGGTCAACAAACTGGTAATACCGGACTTTAAGCCCAAAGAGGTCACCAAAACAGAGGTGAAGGAGGTGCAAAGACTGGATCGCAGCATTTTCCAGCAAGCCAAAGAGCCAGAAGAACCCGAGCCCATCAAGAGGGAGCCTGCTCGACAACGCAAACTGCAGACCGAATTCATTCAAAGCTTCGAGAACGTCGAGCCTCAGGAATCCGTGCCCGAGAGGGAGGAGCCTCACAGATCCAAGAAACTGGTCATTCCAGACTATACAAGCAAAGAGGTCACCAAAACAGAGGTCACCGAAGTACGAAAACTGGACAGGTCCAAGTTCGTGCTGGAACGAGAAGAGCCAGAGGAGCCGCAAGACCACAAGGACTCGCCCAAGAAGGTCAACAAACTGGTAATGCCGGACTTTAAGCCCAAAGAGGTCACCAAAACAGAGGTGACGGAGGTGCAAAGACTGGATCGCAGCATTTTCCAGCAAGCCAAAGAGCCAGAAGAACCCGAGCCCATCAAGAGGGAGCCTGCTCGCCCACGCAAACTGCAGACCGAATTCATTCAAAGCTTCGAGAACGTCGAGCCTCAGGAATCCGTGCCCGAGAGGGAGGAGCCTCACAGATCCAAGAAACTGGTCATTCCAGACTATACAAGCAAAGAGGTCACCAAAACAGAGGTCACCGAAGTACGAAAACTGGACAGGTCCAAGTTCGTGCTGGAACGAGAAGAGCCAGAGGAGCCGCAAGACCACAAGGACTCGCCCAAGAAGGTCAACAAACTGGTAATGCCGGACTTTAAGCCCAAAGAGGTCACCAAAACAGAGGTGACGGAGGTGCAAAGACTGGATCGCAGCATTTTCCAGCAAGCCAAAGAGCCAGAAGAACCCGAGCCCATCAAGAGGGAGCCTGCTCGCCCACGCAAACTGCAGACCGAATTCATTCAAAGTTTCGAGAACGTCGAGCCTCAGGAATCCGTGCCTGAGAGGGAGGAGCCTCACAGATCCAAGAAACTGGTCATTCCAGACTATACAAGCAAAGAGGTCACCAAAACAGAGGTCACCGAAGTACGAAAACTGGACAGGTCCAAGTTCGTGCTGGAACGAGAAGAGCCAGAGGAGCCGCAAGACCACAAGGACTCGCCCAAGAAGGTCAACAAACTGGTAATGCCGGACTTTAAGCCCAAAGAGGTCACCAAAACAGAGGTGACGGAGGTGCAAAGACTGGATCGCAGCATTTTCCAGCAAGCCAAAGAGCCAGAAGAACCCGAGCCCATCAAGAGGGAGCCTGCTCGCCCACGCAAACTGCAGACCGAATTCATTCAAAGCTTCGAGAACGTCGAGCCTCAGGAATCCGTGCCCGAGAGGGAGGAGCCTCACAGATCCAAGAAACTGGTCATTCCAGACTATACAAGCAAAGAGGTCACCAAAACAGAGGTCACCGAAGTACGAAAACTGGACAGGTCCAAGTTCGTGCTGGAACGAGAAGAGCCAGAGGAGCCGCAAGACCTACAAGGACTCGCCCAAGAAGGTCAACAAACTGGTAATGCCGGACTTTAAGCCCAAAGAGGTCACCAAAACAGAGGTGACGGAGGTGCAAAGACTGGATCGCAGCATTTTCCAGCAAGCCAAAGAGCCAGAAGAACCCGAGCCCATCAAGAGGGAGCCTGCTCGCCCACGCAAACTGCAGACCGAATTCATTCAAAGCTTCGAGAACGTCGAGCCTCAGGAATCCGTGCCTGAGAGGGAGGAGCCTCACAGATCCAAGAAACTGGTCATTCCAGACTATACAAGCAAAGAGGTCACCAAAACAGAGGTCACCGAAGTACGAAAACTGGACAGGTCCAAGTTCGTGCTGGAACGAGAAGAGCCAGAGGAGCCGCAAGACCACAAGGACTCGCCCAAGAAGGTCAACAAACTGGTAATGCCGGACTTTAAGCCCAAAGAGGTCACCAAAACAGAGGTGACGGAGGTGCAAAGACTGGATCGCAGCATTTTCCAGCAAGCCAAAGAGCCAGAAGAACCCGAGCCCATCAAGAGGGAGCCTGCTCGCCCACGCAAACTGCAGACCGAATTCATTCAAAGTTTCGAGAACGTCGAGCCTCAGGAATCCGTGCCTGAGAGGGAGGAGCCTCACAGATCCAAGAAACTGGTCATTCCAGACTATACAAGCAAAGAGGTCACCAAAACAGAGGTCACCGAAGTACGAAAACTGGACAGGTCCAAGTTCGTGCTGGAACGAGAAGAGCCAGAGGAGCCGCAAGACCACAAGGACTCGCCCAAGAAGGTCAACAAACTGGTAATGCCGGACTTTAAGCCCAAAGAGGTCACCAAAACAGAGGTGACGGAGGTGCAAAGACTGGATCGCAGCATTTTCCAGCAAGCCAAAGAGCCAGAAGAACCCGAGCCCATCAAGAGGGAGCCTGCTCGCCCACGCAAACTGCAGACCGAATTCATTCAAAGCTTCGAGAACGTCGAGCCTCAGGAATCCGTGCCCGAGAGGGAGGAGCCTCACAGATCCAAGAAACTGGTCATTCCAGACTATACAAGCAAAGAGGTCACCAAAACAGAGGTCACCGAAGTACGAAAACTGGACAGGTCCAAGTTCGTGCTGGAACGAGAAGAGCCAGAGGAGCCGCAAGACCACAAGGACTCGCCCAAGAAGGTCAACAAACTGGTAATGCCGGACTTTAAGCCCAAAGAGGTCACCAAAACAGAGGTGACGGAGGTGCAAAGACTGGATCGCAGCATTTTCCAGCAAGCCAAAGAGCCAGAAGAACCCGAGCCCATCAAGAGGGAGCCTGCTCGCCCACGCAAACTGCAGACCGAATTCATTCAAAGCTTCGAGAACGTCGAGCCTCAGGAATCCGTGCCCGAGAGGGAGGAGCCTCACAGATCCAAGAAACTGGTCATTCCAGACTATACAAGCAAAGAGGTCACCAAAACAGAGGTCACCGAAGTACGAAAACTGGACAGGTCCAAGTTCGTGCTGGAACGAGAAGAGCCAGAGGAGCCGCAAGACCACAAGGACTCGCCCAAGAAGGTCAACAAACTGGTAATGCCGGACTTTAAGCCCAAAGAGGTCACCAAAACAGAGGTGACGGAGGTGCAAAGACTGGATCGCAGCATTTTCCAGCAAGCCAAAGAGCCAGAAGAACCCGAGCCCATCAAGAGGGAGCCTGCTCGCCCACGCAAACTGCAGACCGAATTCATTCAAAGCTTCGAGAACGTCGAGCCTCAGGAATCCGTGCCCGAGAGGGAGGAGCCTCACAGATCCAAGAAACTGGTCATTCCAGACTATACAAGCAAAGAGGTCACCAAAACAGAGGTCACCGAAGTACGAAAACTGGACAGGTCCAAGTTCGTGCTGGAACGAGAAGAGCCAGAGGAGCCGCAAGACCACAAGGACTCGCCCAAGAAGGTCAACAAACTGGTAATGCCGGACTTTAAGCCCAAAGAGGTCACCAAAACAGAGGTGACGGAGGTGCAAAGACTGGATCGCAGCATTTTCCAGCAAGCCAAAGAGCCAGAAGAACCCGAGCCCATCAAGAGGGAGCCTGCTCGCCCACGCAAACTGCAGACCGAATTCATTCAAAGCTTCGAGAACGTCGAGCCTCAGGAATCCGTGCCCGAGAGGGAGGAGCCTCACAGATCCAAGAAACTGGTCATTCCAGACTATACAAGCAAAGAGGTCACCAAAACAGAGGTCACCGAAGTACGAAAACTGGACAGGTCCAAGTTCGTGCTGGAACGAGAAGAGCCAGAGGAGCCGCAAGACCACAAGGACTCGCCCAAGAAGGTCAACAAACTGGTAATGCCGGACTTTAAGCCCAAAGAGGTCACCAAAACAGAGGTGACGGAGGTGCAAAGACTGGATCGCAGCATTTTCCAGCAAGCCAAAGAGCCAGAAGAACCCGAGCCCATCAAGAGGGAGCCTGCTCGCCCACGCAAACTGCAGACCGAATTCATTCAAAGCTTCGAGAACGTCGAGCCTCAGGAATCCGTGCCCGAGAGGGAGGAGCCTCACAGATCCAAGAAACTGGTCATTCCAGACTATACAAGCAAAGAGGTCACCAAAACAGAGGTCACCGAAGTACGAAAACTGGACAGGTCCAAGTTCGTGCTGGAACGAGAAGAGCCAGAGGAGCCGCAAGACCACAAGGACTCGCCCAAGAAGGTCAACAAACTGGTAATGCCGGACTTTAAGCCCAAAGAGGTCACCAAAACAGAGGTGACGGAGGTGCAAAGACTGGATCGCAGCATTTTCCAGCAAGCCAAAGAGCCAGAAGAACCCGAGCCCATCAAGAGGGAGCCTGCTCGCCCACGCAAACTGCAGACCGAATTCATTCAAAGCTTTCGAGAACGTCGAGCCTCAGGAATCCGTGCCCGAGAGGGAGGAGCCTCACAGATCCAAGAAACTGGTCATTCCAGACTATACAAGCAAAGAGGTCACCAAAACAGAGGTCACCGAAGTACGAAAACTGGACAGGTCCAAGTTCGTGCTGGAACGAGAAGAGCCAGAGGAGCCGCAAGACCACAAGGACTCGCCCAAGAAGGTCAACAAACTGGTAATGCCGGACTTTAAGCCCAAAGAGGTCACCAAAACAGAGGTGACGGAGGTGCAAAGACTGGATCGCAGCATTTTCCAGCAAGCCAAAGAGCCAGAAGAACCCGAGCCCATCAAGAGGGAGCCTGCTCGCCCACGCAAACTGCAGACCGAATTCATTCAAAGCTTCGAGAACGTCGAGCCTCAGGAATCCGTGCCCGAGAGGGAGGAGCCTCACAGATCCAAGAAACTGGTCATTCCAGACTATACAAGCAAAGAGGTCACCAAAACAGAGGTCACCGAAGTACGAAAACTGGACAGGTCCAAGTTCGTGCTGGAACGAGAAGAGCCAGAGGAGCCGCAAGACCACAAGGACTCGCCCAAGAAGGTCAACAAACTGGTAATGCCGGACTTTAAGCCCAAAGAGGTCACCAAAACAGAGGTGACGGAGGTGCAAAGACTGGATCGCAGCATTTTCCAGCAAGCCAAAGAGCCAGAAGAACCCGAGCCCATCAAGAGGGAGCCTGCTCGCCCACGCAAACTGCAGACCGAATTCATTCAAAGCTTCGAGAACGTCGAGCCTCAGGAATCCGTGCCCGAGAGGGAGGAGCCTCACAGATCCAAGAAACTGGTCATTCCAGACTATACAAGCAAAGAGGTCACCAAAACAGAGGTCACCGAAGTACGAAAACTGGACAGGTCCAAGTTCGTGCTGGAACGAGAAGAGCCAGAGGAGCCGCAAGACCACAAGGACTCGCCCAAGAAGGTCAACAAACTGGTAATGCCGGACTTTAAGCCCAAAGAGGTCACCAAAACAGAGGTGACGGAGGTGCAAAGACTGGATCGCAGCATTTTCCAGCAAGCCAAAGAGCCAGAAGAACCCGAGCCCATCAAGAGGGAGCCTGCTCGCCCACGCAAACTGCAGACCGAATTCATTCAAAGCTTCGAGAACGTCGAGCCTCAGGAATCCGTGCCCGAGAGGGAGGAGCCTCACAGATCCAAGAAACTGGTCATTCCAGACTATACAAGCAAAGAGGTCACCAAAACAGAGGTCACCGAAGTACGAAAACTGGACAGGTCCAAGTTCGTGCTGGAACGAGAAGAGCCAGAGGAGCCGCAAGACCACAAGGACTCGCCCAAGAAGGTCAACAAACTGGTAATGCCGGACTTTAAGCCCAAAGAGGTCACCAAAACAGAGGTGACGGAGGTGCAAAGACTGGATCGCAGCATTTTCCAGCAAGCCAAAGAGCCAGAAGAACCCGAGCCCATCAAGAGGGAGCCTGCTCGCCCACGCAAACTGCAGACCGAATTCATTCAAAGCTTCGAGAACGTCGAGCCTCAGGAATCCGTGCCCGAGAGGGAGGAGCCTCACAGATCCAAGAAACTGGTCATTCCAGACTATACAAGCAAAGAGGTCACCAAAACAGAGGTCACCGAAGTACGAAAACTGGACAGGTCCAAGTTCGTGCTGGAACGAGAAGAGCCAGAGGAGCCGCAAGACCACAAGGACTCGCCCAAGAAGGTCAACAAACTGGTAATGCCGGACTTTAAGCCCAAAGAGGTCACCAAAACAGAGGTGACGGAGGTGCAAAGACTGGATCGCAGCATTTTCCAGCAAGCCAAAGAGCCAGAAGAACCCGAGCCCATCAAGAGGGAGCCTGCTCGCCCACGCAAACTGCAGACCGAATTCATTCAAAGCTTCGAGAACGTCGAGCCTCAGGAATCCGTGCCCGAGAGGGAGGAGCCTCACAGATCCAAGAAACTGGTCATTCCAGACTATACAAGCAAAGAGGTCACCAAAACAGAGGTCACCGAAGTACGAAAACTGGACAGGTCCAAGTTCGTGCTGGAACGAGAAGAGCCAGAGGAGCCGCAAGACCACAAGGACTCGCCCAAGAAGGTCAACAAACTGGTAATGCCGGACTTTAAGCCCAAAGAGGTCACCAAAACAGAGGTGACGGAGGTGCAAAGACTGGATCGCAGCATTTTCCAGCAAGCCAAAGAGCCAGAAGAACCCGAGCCCATCAAGAGGGAGCCTGCTCGCCCACGCAAACTGCAGACCGAATTCATTCAAAGCTTCGAGAACGTCGAGCCTCAGGAATCCGTGCCCGAGAGGGAGGAGCCTCACAGATCCAAGAAACTGGTCATTCCAGACTATACAAGCAAAGAGGTCACCAAAACAGAGGTCACCGAAGTACGAAAACTGGACAGGTCCAAGTTCGTGCTGGAACGAGAAGAGCCAGAGGAGCCGCAAGACCACAAGGACTCGCCCAAGAAGGTCAACAAACTGGTAATGCCGGACTTTAAGCCCAAAGAGGTCACCAAAACAGAGGTGACGGAGGTGCAAAGACTGGATCGCAGCATTTTCCAGCAAGCCAAAGAGCCAGAAGAACCCGAGCCCATCAAGAGGGAGCCTGCTCGCCCACGCAAACTGCAGACCGAATTCATTCAAAGCTTCGAGAACGTCGAGCCTCAGGAATCCGTGCCCGAGAGGGAGGAGCCTCACAGATCCAAGAAACTGGTCATTCCAGACTATACAAGCAAAGAGGTCACCAAAACAGAGGTCACCGAAGTACGAAAACTGGACAGGTCCAAGTTCGTGCTGGAACGAGAAGAGCCAGAGGAGCCGCAAGACCACAAGGACTCGCCCAAGAAGGTCAACAAACTGGTAATGCCGGACTTTAAGCCCAAAGAGGTCACCAAAACAGAGGTGACGGAGGTGCAAAGACTGGATCGCAGCATTTTCCAGCAAGCCAAAGAGCCAGAAGAACCCGAGCCCATCAAGAGGGAGCCTGCTCGCCCACGCAAACTGCAGACCGAATTCATTCAAAGCTTCGAGAACGTCGAGCCTCAGGAATCCGTGCCCGAGAGGGAGGAGCCTCACAGATCCAAGAAACTGGTCATTCCAGACTATACAAGCAAAGAGGTCACCAAAACAGAGGTCACCGAAGTACGAAAACTGGACAGGTCCAAGTTCGTGCTGGAACGAGAAGAGCCAGAGGAGCCGCAAGACCACAAGGACTCGCCCAAGAAGGTCAACAAACTGGTAATGCCGGACTTTAAGCCCAAAGAGGTCACCAAAACAGAGGTGACGGAGGTGCAAAGACTGGATCGCAGCATTTTCCAGCAAGCCAAAGAGCCAGAAGAACCCGAGCCCATCAAGAGGGAGCCTGCTCGCCCACGCAAACTGCAGACCGAATTCATTCAAAGCTTCGAGAACGTCGAGCCTCAGGAATCCGTGCCCGAGAGGGAGGAGCCTCACAGATCCAAGAAACTGGTCATTCCAGACTATACAAGCAAAGAGGTCACCAAAACAGAGGTCACCGAAGTACGAAAACTGGACAGGTCCAAGTTCGTGCTGGAACGAGAAGAGCCAGAGGAGCCGCAAGACCACAAGGACTCGCCCAAGAAGGTCAACAAACTGGTAATGCCGGACTTTAAGCCCAAAGAGGTCACCAAAACAGAGGTGACGGAGGTGCAAAGACTGGATCGCAGCATTTTCCAGCAAGCCAAAGAGCCAGAAGAACCCGAGCCCATCAAGAGGGAGCCTGCTCGCCCACGCAAACTGCAGACCGAATTCATTCAAAGCTTCGAGAACGTCGAGCCTCAGGAATCCGTGCCCGAGAGGGAGGAGCCTCACAGATCCAAGAAACTGGTCATTCCAGACTATACAAGCAAAGAGGTCACCAAAACAGAGGTCACCGAAGTACGAAAACTGGACAGGTCCAAGTTCGTGCTGGAACGAGAAGAGCCAGAGGAGCCGCAAGACCACAAGGACTCGCCCAAGAAGGTCAACAAACTGGTAATGCCGGACTTTAAGCCCAAAGAGGTCACCAAAACAGAGGTGACGGAGGTGCAAAGACTGGATCGCAGCATTTTCCAGCAAGCCAAAGAGCCAGAAGAACCCGAGCCCATCAAGAGGGAGCCTGCTCGCCCACGCAAACTGCAGACCGAATTCATTCAAAGCTTCGAGAACGTCGAGCCTCAGGAATCCGTGCCCGAGAGGGAGGAGCCTCACAGATCCAAGAAACTGGTCATTCCAGACTATACAAGCAAAGAGGTCACCAAAACAGAGGTCACCGAAGTACGAAAACTGGACAGGTCCAAGTTCGTACTGGAACGAGAAGAGCCAGAGGAGCCGCAAGACCACAAGGACTCGCCCAAGAAGGTCATTAAACTGGTAATGCCGGACTTGAAGCCCAAAGAGATCACCAAAACAGAGGTGACGGAGGTGCAAAGACTGCATCGCAGCATTTTCCAGCAAGGCAAAGAGCCAGAAGAACCCGAGCCTATCAAGAGGGAGCCTGCTCGCCCACGCAAACTGCAGACCGAATTCATTCAAAGCTTCAAGAACGTCGAGCCTCAAGAATCCGTGCCCGAGAGGGGGGTGCCTCACAGATCCAAGAAACTGGTCATTCCAGACTATACAAGCAAAGAGAACACCAAAACAGAGGTTACCAAAGTACGAAAACTGGACAGGTCCAAGTTCGTGCTGGAACGAGAAGAGCCAGAGGAGCCGCAAGACCACAAGGACTCGCTCCAGAAGGTCAACAAACTGGTAATGCCGGACTTTAAGCCCAAAGATGTCGCCAAGACAGAGGTGACTGAAGATATTCTTGTAGATAGATATTATCCCATTGTAAAAACATTTGATTCTGAAAGAAGCGGTTCTCGTGAAAGGATAAATCGTACAAGTGCGGGTGGAGAACACGGTGAAAATGTGTTTCATAGCAGAAGCAAAATGAAGGAAGGGAATGCTTCTGTTTTGAAATATACAGCAATAACTGGTAGTGAAAAGAGTTCTTCGAAGAAGGGCGGGAAAATCACTTCAAACATGCCTTCTCATAGAGGTAAGCCCTTTTTGCGACATTTTGAAGTTTCCCAATCAGAGTATGATACTTCTTCAGCACCCAACATTGAGGTGATTGAGAATGTTATTAATGACGGAAAGATCATCAAAGTTAGTAAGGAGACATTCGTTCAGGTGGATAATAGAGGAACAGCACTCGTAAACATAAATGGTAAAAGTAAAGCTGATAAAAAGATTCAGTATGACAAAAAAATTTATATAGGAAGTGATACTTCAGTAAAACGTTTTCCTAAAGACACTAATGAAGTTGGTCAGCATGTTTACAATGCGGGTGTACAACTTTCTCGGAACATGTCTTACATGGGAAGTTCAACAACTCCAAGTGGTGAAAAGAATGTTGACGTTACTGTCAGTGAAACTGATGAAGCTAACCATGGTGAACAGCATTACAAGTGGGGTGGAAAACCCTGTGAGAGAAGATCTATCGAAACTAACCCAGAGTACCAAAAGAAAGGATTTGCTGATATTGATGTTACAGTTCGTAAAGTAAATCTAGCTGAACAACATGGCCAACAAGGTTTTGAGTTGAGTGTAAAAGGGACTAACGAAGCAACAAATAGAATTGTGTCGAGCACAAGAGATCATAACAAAGGATTTCCTGACTTTGATGTTACTGCTCGTCGCCTTGAAGCACCACAACATGTCCAACAAAGTTACAGGTTTGGCGCACAACGTTCTAGGACTACTTCTCAAAAGATAATTTCTACAAATTCAAGTGACCGAATGAAAGGATTTGCTGACGTTGATGTTATAGTTCATCAAGTTGATTTGCCGCAACGATCTCAAGGTTATACATGGGAGGTTGGAGGAAAGTCAGTGAAACCACTAGTGGTTTCTTCTGCAAACAGTCAAGACGTATCATACTTCGACGTTGATGTTGGAGAAAATCAAGGACAAAAGTTAATAACAAAGAACTCTGTTCCTCGAAGAAATGAGCAAAAAACAAGAGCTCGACAAGAGATTCCGTATTCTGAGGTTCACCATGAATCCAAAAAGATAACAAAGAAAGAAAGTCAAATGGTCAGAAGCGTTAGTCCTAGCTCTAACACACATGTAAAGCAAATAGACTTTTATCAAGACGTTCCTGTTGCATCCACATCTGGAAGTGACTTGTCAACTTCACAAAGTCAAAATTGTGCAAGCTTCAGATATGAAGTACAAGAAGTCTCGACAACTCACCATAAGAGTTTTGACCATGGAGGTCATACCAATGCTAATGAAGACGGCAATTTTCCTGCACTGGTGAAAGAAGATGGAAAGTGGGAAGTGAGGAGAGTGAGTATCGATGATAACCAATCTTTGCCGACTTCGACATCTATGGATGTACAACCACTCGAAAGGAAGGTCACATTAGGAGGTAGAGATAAAAACGCTCCTCAAAGAAAAGAGTTGATGAAAGAATTTAAACAAAAAACACAAACATATGAAGATGTTCTAGATGATGGAACTCATGTCAAGCGAACTATTCATGCCAGTGGCGGAACTGCCTACGGTAGACCAGGCAGTCAAATGCAAGTAAGGAGAATACAACAGCACACTGTTATGACAAAAAGGTAGGTGAGGTACTAGATATATACATTGGGACCCCGTTATTACGGCCACCTATGGTTTAGCAATAAGTAGTCGTATTAACGAGATGGCTGTATGATAATGTGTTTCTTACAAGAGATTAGGTGGTCGTGATAGCGAGGCGGTCGTATTAACGAAGTAGCCGCAGGGTGGGGTTCCAATGAATACCTTTTTTATAAAGAAACCAGAAGCCAACGTTAGTAGGCCGAGGAGTATGTGTACATGTAAAACGTTACTTAGTTTTTGGCGGTGATTTATTTGTTCGCAACAAATAAATTCTTTGATAAGGGCGAAGCACGCTGCAGGTGAATTGTGTTGATCGTGTGGTTTAATAGGCTTTTAGTCTTTGCGCCTGTACTCGCTTTTTGATGACTCTGGTGGGCTTTGTGAGTTTGTCCCAACAACGGATTCCCATATAAATGATCCACTGTTTCCGTGTGCTCATTAAGGTTTTACTAAATAAATAAAAAAGGCGTGGTGCGAACAAGAGAGAAGAAAGTTCTGATAAATCGCCAAGTGCTCTTGAGTACACGGCACAGTGGGCAAATTTTATATTTTCTTCATAAAATACACTGCTTTCCATCGTACTTAGCATCAATTTACACAGTGACCAGTAAATTCGAACACTGCGCGCGGTGCTGTGTGCATATTTAGAGTTCGTAGTATACGCGTCCTTTGGCCAATGAGGGCACACGTTATACGATTGTTAATTCATAATCATTTTTATTCTATCCAACAGACACTAGAAAGTTGTGGAAGTGGTATCAATAAAACCGTGTTCAGTAGCAGGTAGTCTACGTAATCTACGTTGTCGATATTTTGTTAGTATCAACGTGCAGACCGCACTGTTAATATACTGTTCGTACGAATGTTAAAATCTAATATGTAATTAATGGTCGCAAGACAAAATGAGGTAAGATAAGGAATCCTCGTGACCCATCATATGCCCATGTCTGATGCTATTTTTAGAACCTCGTCACCATGACCGGGCGGATGTGAACATGTAGTCGGAGGACCAGGAAACATGGCGGCAAACGAGTCAAAAAATACGAGAAAACCTCCGTGAGTTCTTCCTCTCGAAAAGGAAAGAAGAGGAAAAGAGGCAGTGCGAAAAGGAAATAAGAGGAATAGAGGCAAAGCGAAAGCTTTCACGCTCTCGACCAATCAGATTCACTCTAAAAGTAGCATCAAACGGGGCATACCATTGTCCAAAACCTAATACGCGCAATTCCTTCTCTTACCTCATCTTCTCTTGATGATTATGACTGATGCTGCAGTAGCTAAAATATTGGCCCAGTTTGGCTCCTGTAGATTTGCTAATATTGTAAGGGATAGATAATACAAAGGTATATATGTACAGTCAATAAATAAAAATAAATGGACGAAATACAAGTAAAATGAAACATAAGTACGGACATAACACCTAGGGGGTGTTTACATGGCACTAGGATCATCCTTAGCAGGCGAATCATCCTACCTGCTATACATTTACTGCATTCTGTTTACGTGGAAATTAGTGTCTTCACTTCGGGAACTAGGATCTTCCTACTACCAGGATCATCCTGTGTCGTCGGTAGGAATATCCTAGCACTAGGAGTATGTTTCGGTCATAGAAACGGAAAAAGTAGAGATGCTTCGCCAACTAGGATTAGGAAACGCTAATGTTGGGGCCCCTGTGGTAGTTCGGGTTACCTGGGTGACGGAAAATTGTCATGTAAACTAAACGTAAAGTTGGTTCCCCTGCTAGGATGATCCTAGTGTCATGTGAACACCCCTTACTCACTCACTATGATCCACGTCATATTTTATTTTAACCCGTAGTAGTAAACTTGTTTACTTTTGTTCTTTATCAACTAGTACAGACTAAATATTATTTCCTTATTATTTCTTTCGCGGGTTAAATAAAATCACTTCTATCTGACGATTGGGGTCATATTTAATGACAATGTGTTCTATGGACAATCGATTACAGACCAGTGCTGTGATATATTCATTGGCAATCGATTCGTACCAATCAAATCAATTTATTCATCTAATTATATAAAAACTGTGCACATCTTTAATTATTATATGAACACTGCTTTCTATTCTTAGTTTATGATTTGCTTACATCTAGATTTTGTTGTATTAAAAGCGATATTACATTATTTCGACAATCTTGCTTGTAATCCAATGCAATCCTTCTTTTATTTCTTTGACAATTGATGTTTTATGAACAATGTAATCAAATAAAGAATTGTAAATTTTTGTTAAATCTTCGGCCTGTCAAATTCATTTTCAGAGAGATATGGCCTAAATGGTGTTCATCAAACGTTTATATGTTGATGACTATTATTGCAAGGTGGAAAGAATCATACGAGGGAGTATAATTTCTTATTGAGTTTAATTATATTCATAAAACGCAGTTTTCCATCACAATAAAAGAAATCGCACAATAAAGCTAAGCTTCATTGATCTTCATCAGTTACTAGTGACTGATTTTCATTATAGGACCAACATAAGAATAAACAATATCGAACTCCTGTCATATAAGCATTATATATAAAAACCAAATATTTCATAAGATACTTAATGTTTCACAAACAATTCACTGAAAATCAGATATGTGATGTATATATGCTTCTTGTGCTAGCTGTTTTTTTTTTGTGTGTGTAGAACTAAAATTGTCTTATCTTACGTTGCATTATTCATAAAAATTGATATTAAATAATTCTAAATAAATAGCTTGAACAAGTGCGAGTTTCAACTTTTACTAAATTAAGAAAGTGTCTTCAACATTTGGTATATTTTCGACTCAGCTGGATATCGATTTCATTCGAAAAAAACGTTTATCTAGAAAACTCTTGTGAGTTTGTGTACCGTGGGAATTCAAGAACAGCTAAAAAATTAAACTGGAAAATAAAAATCAAAGCTTTTCAGAGAATGTCGTCTTATTCTACACTAAAAAAACCAAACTTTTTTTTTATTTACAAATTGTCGATATTAAATTCAGGAGAAAATGGTTTCAGAGTAATCGTGATGATCTAATGTTTTAGATTAATATATGGTTATCGCTTGATATACTTTCAATGGTCAGTCTTTAATCAAGCATAACCTATTTCTTAATGTCTTTTCAACCCGTTCTGGAAGGCCTCTATTATAATCCATATCACTTTGCTTTAAAAGCGTATGTTTTCAATTCAGTTCTAGAATTTAAAGACGTTTTGACCAGTTCAACCGTTTTCTTCTTTTTTCAAGACTAGTATAAACGTATTATGTTGAGGGGGTATAAAGTCGCTCAAGCGGTCCCACTGCGAATATTATTCTGATAAACCAGTCTATCAAGTGTCTGGAAGAATCGGAAAGTTTCTGCACTGTGAGCAATTTTGACATATTCCCACCCACCCACATAGACATCCAAGTTATTGGCAGTCTTCACTTGGTAGAACATTACCCATTTAAGGAGGTCTTCTTGGACGACTACCACTCCATGTAAGTAAAGAAACCCTTGTATATATAGGTAATACATCAAACGTATTGACATTCAATTAAAACAACTTGGTATTTTGCTCCTCTACAATCATTCATCTCTGACTTTTGAGAGCCCGAGAAAACAGCTTGGTGATCCTTGCACGCCGATGATAGCTCAAAACGTAGTATACCATGCACAGTGACATTTAGATTCATGTTGGGTCTCTTCTCATTGTCACTAAAACAAAATCGCATGAGTAAATGTTTCGTGAAGGAAAATCAGCACGTGCTTAAGATTGAACAAAATGTCAGAAAATAGGTCGGGGTTTAATACTATTTAATCACTTTTCTCTCTTCTTTTCCAAAAACTACAAATGGATGAAATGGAAATATCTTGTTACGAGCCCACGAGGCTTTATCGGACGTAGGATATCAGTTGTGGTTTGAAATTTCCCACGGGCTTAAATCTTTAGGGTATTGCTTTGCTTTCTCGATCCACTTTTAAAACGCAAATAAATAACTTCACCGCGCTAGAACTCTCAACCTAACCTTAAAGCACCGTTTAAAAAATTAAACATTGTTTTCTCTTTTATTCACACAACTACACATGCAGGTACCTTATTTTTTGTACATGGATACGATACTTTGTCTACTGCTTTGCATTAGTTTGTTGTTCATATACTTAATACGGCGAGGTGAAACTGGTCATTTAGCGAGTTTATAAATCACTCACATTTCATTATATGTGTATACTAATGTTGTATCTGCATATTTTGATTAATGATTTTTGTCTTGAAAAGTCTCCACGGGCAGTCAGTCGCAAAATAACAAGTTTCAACTCCAATTATTATTATATTATAGAATACCTTGCTCATATTAGGCAGAGATTTTGTTTGTTATTCCGATTATAAATTCAATATTCAATTATAAATTATGCATAACCTATGTTGCTCAAATAGTTTTCACTGAAAATCCCCGAAATTGTATAACCCCATCCCACCACAATTATAGACATTTAATGTTTGTTCTTATGAAATTTATTTCTAAAAGAGGACTTTATGAGAAGTACAAGTGAAAAACCAATTCGTAAATGTTTTTCTACGATTGGTTGCTTCCACAAGGAGTCCAAGCCTGTTGTATTCGGAGACGTAATATTTGCATATTAACATTAGAAGGCGACAAACAACACCTCGTATGTCACAACTCGTGAGCTCGTAACAAGATATTTCCATTTCATATCCATTTGTAGTTTTTGGAAAAGAAGAGAAAAAGTGATTAAATAGTATTAAACCCCGACCTATTTTCTGACATTTTGTTCAATCTCTTTGGGTGGCATGGGTGGCGTAGTGGTTAAGCCACTCGCCTCTCACCGCTGTGGTCCGGGTTCGAGTCCCGGCTCGGACGCTGGATCATATGCGAGTTTGAGTTTGTTTGATGTGTTGTTCTCTACCATGCCACGAGAGTTTTTTCTCCGGGTTCTCCGGTGTTTCCTCCCTCAGCAAAAATCAACATGTGAGTTTTTAAATTGTATGCAGAGTATATCGAATGTAGGGGTAGCGAGTGTGCGAATGAGTCTCGGAGATATTAGCAGAAATGCTACTCAGAAAATCCGAGGATAAATAAAGAATATTTATTTTATTTATTTACCACCAGTTCATCACCAGTTTCAACGACGTACTTTGATTTTCTATATGAGGATCGAGTTGCTCACTTTGAACATCTGTAGAGTGATCGCACTTTAACCTGTGAAATTGTATTAGCTAAATAATGCAAAATAGCACTATTAAACAATGGAAAACAAAAGTCTTTGTAGAGTGCACGCACTTAAACCGTGAAACATAAATAATACAAAATAGTGCTAAATTGTGGTAATTCCTTTAGTGCTATTTTGCATTATTTAGCTAGTACAATTTCACTGATTAAGGACGTTCGCGGGCATTGTTCACGCGCATTTCTACTGCGCAGGCTAGCGCGCGCTCAACTAAATCCAAGATGGCGGCCGTAAAACAATATTTTTTCGATAATTTCTTTTTTTTCTTTTTTTGAAGAAAAAATTGTTCAAGTTTGTAGGAAAAATTAAAATAATGGAAATTAAAGGTTGAAAAAAATTATTTGGGTTGAAAAAGCGCAGAAAAAAGAAAGAAAAAGACAAAAAAGGAACCCACGAAACCCAGTCTCCACTCGGTCTCCACTCGGCTTGTCACGGTCATCACGGATCCAGTTTTTAACGGTGAATATCTCTTCAAAATTAACGGTGACCCCCATTTTTTATTTTCTCGTTTTGAAGAGCTACTAAATATCAACATCCTGTTAGTTTTTCAGAAAATCGACATTTAATTTTCGTATGGAAAAACGACATTTTCTGCCTAATTTTGATCCACGAATTCGAAAGAATGGTAAGACCATTACTTGTTGTTGCCTAAAAAAATAACTTACTTTTTTGATACGGCATCTAAATAACGTTTTTAAAACAGATGGATAGTTGGAGAAGCATTCTTGTACCTTTTTTACTATGTTTGGTGATTCTTTCACGGAAAACAAATTTTCGTTTTCTTTACTTTATGCTTCGTGAAGAAGGCTCTGCAAAGTGCAAAATTGGCCAACTTCTCAGCGATGTAGCTCTCGAAATTTAACGGTGACCCCCAACTTTTTTGGCCTTATTTGATGAGTTTACAGGTAAGACTACCTGTGGCAAGAATGTTAACAGTATGGCTGCCAGTTTCGTTAGACTACTGTTTTTGTATATTTGCGTAATGTCTCAATGTATTTCGCTTTCTGCACAGCTTGGAATTGTGTAGTTTAAGGCTCTATGCTAAAATTCTGCCCATTTAATTGGGGGTTTCACATGATAAACACGATGGAACGTGACATTCACGTTCGTGTTTCCCATTTTTGATGACTTAAAATCATAGCTCAGGCAATTTTCAAAAACATTTTTTTGAGAAAACTAGCTTATACGATACACAAAGATGAACCTGTGTGATTTCGATTTTGGAGCAAAAAACAGAATTTAAGATTCACGCTTAACAGTTTTATACATATATCTTCCAATTGGAGCACAGAAGAAAGCAATAAGTTTAATAGCGAAATCAAGAGAAAAATAACCTTGATCACGAATTATTTTTTAGTAAGATTTTAAGGAAAAACATATCAGAATATGAAATGAACGAAGATAAGTTTAAAAAGAAATTACTTGTAATGTTTACTTCTCAATAAGTTGAGTGCATGAGTTAACATTATAATTTATAATAGCTACTTTGATCTTTGTTTCTTTGTATGTCATTTCTACTTGCTTGAAGCCTTTTCCTCCCATGCAAGAGGGCAGATACATTAAAGTGGCTGATACACTAGTATACAATCCACCATTTTCCTTTACAATATTTCTGGTTTCTCTATCTAGCCGTTTTAGATCGTTTATGAGCCAGTCAGCTGTCCACATGTGGTATGCTAACACTGGGATGGCAAATGTATTAACTTGCCTTAACTTTTCCCGGCATTGAGATATTTGAGGTCCAAATTACACTAAGTGTTCTAAGGTATTATTCACTGGCGTACTTGTAGACTTCTTTATCCAGTTGTGCGAAGTTTTCAGACTTTCCCAGCAACTTGTATTGGTCGTTTTCATCTATCATACGAATAGTGTCCTTCTCGTTCAGCGGGAGGTTTTCAGTAGGTTTTATTTTCCCTCTTACAACATTGACAGTAGCGCACTTATCCAAACCCCACTCTAGACCAATATCTCTGAACATATCCGTGATGTATACAAATCGGGCGAATGCTAGACCTTCCATCCTCTGTCTGTATTTCTATAGTTATTCTCCAATTCTTTATGATGTTCTTGATAAGCCTTGTTACTTTTGTGGGTAGTCCATGTTCTATGCACACTTCCAGCCATTTATGGGACGCAGAGTCAAATCTCTTTTTGACGTCTACCCATACACAGCTTATGTTCTTTTTGTTGATTTTCGCGTCTTCAAGAATTGCTTTATCGACAAGGAGATTATCTACGCATCCCATAGATCCAGGCTTACACCCTTTCTGGTCAATTTGCATAATTTGATAATTGGCTTCATGCTCCTTTAATTAAGGTGGCTCGACCCAATTTTCAAGTAGAGCTACCAGTCGTCTTTGAGTGAAAACTATTTGCTCATGAGCAGTCTGATAGTAAATTAAGTATTGCACCCTTACCAGACAAAGATCAAAGTTTATGATCTGACGTATGTTATATGGAGATCGGCGCTATTATGGCGACGCCTTAAAAGAATTCCCCTTTTTACACATTCTCGAGTTTAATAAGTTCTAGGCTTATTCTTGAAAAATGCTCTTGTGATCCTTTAGTTAACATCATTGCCTTTAGCTCTAGCGAATTAAATCAAATTCTGAGAGAGCGTTTTCGAAATATCATCGATGAGAGATTTTAACTGCAAACTGAATCGAGCGTAAACAAAACAACTTTTTAAATCTCCTACAATTAAAAAGAAAGTAGCACATCAAAGTTAATTTTTCATCTCAAATTGTTGTAAAGATATCAAATTTGGCTACTGAAAGAGACGAGAGAAATCACATTAATTGATATCGAGAAAAGTGAGCCGAACTCATGTATATGGACATGCTGAATTTGCTTCTGTTGCCCAAATTTCGCTCTATTGTTACATAAATTGCAATACTTAAAGATCCCTTCGATAAATATTGTTTAAAAATTAGTATGGTTTAGTTTAGGTAATAGTTGATATGATATAGCGTTTTCAAATTCATTGAATCATTTTACGGCTGTAAAATATTAGCCTCAAATCAGTATATTTTTCAGCCGGATACAGTGGTCGACAACTCGTTGATGCATGATGTAGCTCTTTTGTTTTAGTTTGTCGTGTTTTCGTGCATTCCAACACTTGGTGCAAATTACGGAACGCTTCATTACCTTCCGATCACTCTTCTGAAATATGGTAATTCTAAAACTAAATATAGAGCGATAACACTTAAACCGTGAAATAACTTAGCAACTAAATAGAGACAAATAGTAGCAAAACCCTTTGTTTTCTATTGTTTCATTAGTACTATTTGTACTTTTTAGTTAGTACTTGTTTCACGGTTTTAGTGCTATCGCTCTACATAAGAATGCCAAAAAGGAAAGAAACTTTTTGTCACACAACTGCAGATGGACACTCGTCAAAAGCAGAATCATGGGGAGACAAAGTAAAAATAGAACGATGTGCTGACATGCTGCAAAGAAATGTACAGTTAAAAAGTTTCTTTCTAGCAATTACCATATCTCGGAAGAGTGATCGGAAGGTTTTGAAACGTTCCGCAATTTGCATCAGGTGCTAGAATGCACGAAAACACGACAAACTAAAACAAAGGAGCTACATCATGCATCAATGAATTGTCGACCACTGTATCCGGCTGAAAAATATACTGATTTGAGGCTAATATTTTACAGCCGTAAAATGATTCAATGAATTTGAAAACGCTATATCATATCAACTATTACCTAAACTAAACCATACTAATTTTTAAACAATATTTATCGAAGGGATCTTTAAGTATTGCAGTTTATGTAACAATAGAGCGAAATTTGGGCAACAGAAGCAAATTCAGCATGTCCATATACATGAGTTCGGCTCACTTTTCTCGATATCAATTAATGTGATTTCTCTCGTCTCTTTCAGTAGCCAAATTTGATATCTTTACAACAATTTGAGATGAAAAATTAACTTTGATGTGCTACTTTCTTTTTAATTGTAGGAGATTTAAAAAGTTGTTTTGTTTACGCTCGATTCAGTTTGCAGTTAAAATCTCTCATCGATGATATTTCGAAAACGCTCTCTCAGAATTTGATTTAATTCGCTAGAGCTAAAGGCAATGATGTTAACTACAAGATCACAAGAGCATTTTTCAAGAATAAGCCTAGAACTTATTAAACTCGAGAATGTGTAAAAAGGGGAATTCTTTTAAGGCGTCGCCATAATAGCGCCGATCTCCATATAACATACGTCAGATCATAAACTTTGATCTTTGTCTGGTAAGGGTGCAATACTTAATTTACTATCAGACTGCTCATGAGCAAATAGTTTTCACTCAAAGACGACGACTGGTAGCTCTACTTGAAAATTGGGTCGAGCCACCTTAACATTTCATCTACAACTGATGTTATTGCTTTGTAGAGTGTATTCAGACAGGTGATGGGGCGATGGTCTTTTGCAGTTAGATTTTGAACTTTAGGTATCATTTTCCCTCTTGTAGCAATGCAGGCAGAGAGATTTCATTATTCATAATCTTGATGCAATTGAGATCAATCTTGATCAGATGCAGTTTTCAAATCCAGAAATTAGTGATCTTATCATATCCTGGAGCTGTCTAGTTATTCTTTTTAATTTCTTTATGTTCTTATTGCTGGGCTTCATCCATTCCTCTGGGAATTCAGATGACAATAGAGCGGTAGCCATGTTGGATGAACAAACAAGTGACGCTAATGAGAAATCTTTTCTCGAAGTTCATCCAAGATGGCTGCCGTGACGTCACATGAAACCCAAGAATAAAGGAACTCTGGACTGATGACTATGGGTTCAGTTGAGGGGGTTGGCGCATGTGCTTCTAGTGCAGACCTTATATCTTTGATCCACTTAGTCTGACGGTATCTCTTTTGCTGTTGTCTCCCAGATTGGTCTCCAAAATAACTCAAAGTCCTGTGCTGTTAAGTTACTTCTTTGTTTGCTGTTGTCTTCACTGGGTTTCTTGTATTGTGGGCGACTATTCTGCTTATCATCATCATCATCATCATCATCATCATCATCATCATCATCATCATTATTATTATTATCGAGTGAGATATCACACTAGCCGCAATCAAAATGCGTGCAGAAATTGTAACGATGAAACACATCACATTGTCAATCATCTTAAAATTAGCTTAGAAACACAGGAAGCCCGCATGAACGACACAATATGTTTAGTATGTTACTCTAGCAGCATTAAAACTTACAAGCGTATCTCCCGCTTTTTTTGTTCCAAAATTGAGATAATCATGAACATCTTTTTCTCCCATTTCAGACAGAAAACAACCTTAAACGCGATTTTAATCTACGTTAACTGTCACAAATGAGGAAATCATCGTTCACGAAAACATCAGGAGTCCAAGTCCATATACCGTATAAGACATATAGTTCGTCCTCCAATATAGATCCAAGAATGCAAGCGAAAAGGGAAATAAATTTCAGTAATGACAACGAAGACGGAGGAGAAAATGTCACCATCAGGACATATACAACGTATATAACAACAGCAGATGGAAAAACAATACAAAGCACAGTTGTAAAAGACGAAAAACATCCGAGAACAGAAGCAAGTACTTTGAGCCAATATGCACCAAAAACATTAAAACATTCAAATGAATACTGTACTAAATCGACATACGAAACAACCACTCTTCAAAGCTATACAAAAGAACCTTATCAATTAAAAGCACAAAAACAAGACTTCAATCCAAATCCTTTCCAACATAACAACACTCGGCAATATGACCAGAGGGAATTCAAAATCAAAGAAACTACTAACAACAACAACGAAATACATAAAAAATCTTTTCAATTTCACAAAAATCAGACAAACTCTGACCACACATGCAAACAAGAACAACACCCACTCCCATCCACTCAATATCACGACAACAGCCCCTTCCAAAAAAGAACCGACACTCACGATGACCAACCACAAAGACAGCCTCCTCCAAAGGCAAAAAGATTCGAATGGCAAGGAATTGAGCAGCCCAGGCAAATAGTCAAGCAAGAATGGAACACAGTCAAAAATCTCGATCCCAACCGATTCGTACAGCAAACTGACAAAGATAACACAGCAGTCAGGACGGAAACTAAAGACAAACCAGGCAGACTAACCATTCCCCAGTTCTCTGCCAGCACAGAGGTGGTCAGGACAGAAGAGGTGCCGGAGGTACACAGTCTCGATCGCAGTCTTTTCACGGAACGAAGTGATCACCATGATGCCCCACCTGAAAAACAAACTCCTCCAAAGGCCAAAAGACTCGAATGGCAAGGAATTGAGCAGCCCAGGGAAGTGGTCAAGCAAGAATGGCACACAGTCAAAAAACTCGATCCCAACCGCTTCGTAGAGCAAACTGACACAGAGAGCACAGCAGTCAGGACGGAAACTAAAGACAAACCAGGCAGAATAACCATTCCCCAGTTCTCTGCCAGCACAGAGGTGGTCAGGACAAAAGAGGTGCCGGAAGTACACAGTCTCGATCGCAGTCTTTTCACGGAACGAAGTGATCACCATAATGCCCAACCTAAAAAACAAACTCCTCCAAAGGCCAAAAGACTCCAATGGCAAAGAATTGAGCAGCCCAGGGAAGTGGTCAAGCAAGAATGGCACACAGTCAAAAAACTCGATCCCAACCGCTTCGTAGAGCAAACTGACACAGACAGCACAGCAGTCAGGACGGAAACTAAAGACAAACCAGGCAGAATAAACATTCCCCAGTTCTCTGCCAGCACAGAGGTGGTCAGGACAGAAGAGGTGCCGGAAGTACACAGTCTCGATCGCAGTCTTTTCACGGAACGAAGTGATCACCATGACGCCCTAACTGAAAAACAAACTCCTCCAAAGGCCAAAAGACTCGAATGGCAAGGAATTGAGCAGCCCAGGGAAGTGGTCAAGCAAGAATGGCACACAGTCAAAAAACTCGATCCCAACCGCTTCGTAGAGCAAACTGACACAGACAGCACAGCAGTCAGGACGGAAACTAAAGACAAACCAGGCAGACTAACCATTCCCCAGTTCTCTGCCAGCACAGAGGTGGTCAGGACAGAAGAGGTCCCGGAGGTACACAGTCTCGATCGCAGTCTTTTCACGGAACGAAGTGATCATCATGATGCCCAACCTGAAAAACAAACTCCTCCAAAGGCCAAAAGACTCGAATGGCAAGGAATTGAGCAGCCCAGGGAAGTGGTCAAGCAAGAATGGCACACAGTCAAAAAACTCGATCCCAACCGCTTCGTAGAGCAAACTGACACAGACAGCACAGCAGTCAGGACGGAAACTAAAGACAAACCAGGCAGACTAACCATTCCCCAGTTCTCTGCCAGCACAGAGGTGGTCAGGACAGAAGAGGTGCCGGAAGTACACAGTCTCGATCGCAGTCTTTTCACGGAACGAAGTGATCACCATGATGCCCCACCTGAAAAACAAACTCCTCCAAAGGCCAAAAGACTCGAATGGCAAGGAATTGAGCAGCCCAGGGAAGTGGTCAAGCAAGAATGGCACACAGTCAAAAAACTCGATCCCAACCGCTTCGTAGAGCAAACTGACACAGACAGCACAGCAGTCAGGACGGAAACTAAAGACAAACCAGGCAGAATAACCATTCCCCAGTTCTCTGCCAGCACAGAGGTGGTCAGGACAGAAGAGGTGCCGGAAGTACACAGTCTCGATCGCAGTCTTTTCACGGAACGAAGTGATCACCATGATGCCCCACCTGAAAAACAAACTCCTCCAAAGGCTAAAAGACTCGAATGGGAAGGAATTGAGCAGCCCAGGGAAGTGGTCAAGCAAGAATGGCACACAGTCAAAAAACTCGATCCAACCGCTTCGGAGATGTTCAAGATGGATGTGGAAGTGATAATTTGAATAATATCTCTGGATACACTTCACATTATGATAGAAAGGGGAGACGTTCGAATATCATAAACGCAGGGAGACAAAACTTTATTCAAGTAGACAAGGCTGGAACCGCATTTGTTGATGTGAAAAGTCACAGAGTTCAGAAAAGAGCCAGCGGAGGAGGTACAGTTGATCATCAGGACTACAATGAGCTTTCTCGCACCTTGGACGAAGAAAAACCAAATCGCGATAGCTGGAGTTCTTTCGTAGACAAGAGGACAAATAATGGTGTGCACCAATATTCAGGTAGTAGAAATAGTAAAGGAAGTGACTCCTTACGAAGTACATATGGAAATAACATTCATGGAGCACGGCCCTATAGTAAACAAGGTGAAAACGTCCATGAAAAACAGTACAGTTGGAATGTGCAGACATCTAGAGACCAAGGAGATATTGGTAATATGAACAACTGTTCAAGTACCAGGAAAGGAAATATCCCCAACCAAAAGACTGTGTATGTGAGGAACAACCAAGCCCCAAGGCCTTATAGTAAACAAGGGTATGGAATTAATCACGTGAATGATAATGATAACAGAAATACAACGGTTCAAGACCTTTATGCACAACAAAATAAATTTCGTGGAGGTGCTTTAGATATATCTTTCATGGACTTTAATGAATCAGACAAGCAGAGAGAATCACATCAATGGCCGGGTGGATGGAAAAGTGAGGCGGATTGTGAGCAACGTGAAAATACGTTTTTAGAAACAATTCCAAAGGAAAAGAGAGCATCTTTAGGTGCGAAAGATGAAAACGCCCTGCAGAGAAGAGAAATAATGAAAGAATTTAAAAGAAAAAGTCTGACCGACATTTTTGAAGCTGATGATGGTTTGGTTGTCGTGAAGCCTACAATGTTTGCCAGTAACAAAGAAGTTGAAGTAGCATAAGCCACGAAAGACAAGCATATCAGCAAACTAACATTACAAGGTAGCTAAATGAAGATGTCACTGGAAAAAATATCAGAAGTGATTTCTGGTTAATGACTTAAAATGACTCGACTGGGTTTTGTTTGAGGCGCACCTCCGCTGTTTGATCGCAAAATGCGTCGCGGCCAAAAACCTAATTTCAAAACAAAATTCTTAGCAAGTCTAGTGATAGTTTCAAGTTTCATTTGACGCTTAAATCATTATGATGGGATATACCACTCATGATTGCCTTATAATTTGAAACAGCAATTTCAATGGCTTATATTGAAATAACAAAGGATCAGTGTAACTAGCGGAATCGGAATTCACAAGTTCAGAAAAACAAAACTGAACAATTGAGATGCTTGACAACCAAATAACGTCAACCCGAAGTAAGCAGCCTCAAAATTCACGTTTTCACAACTTATTTTGGATATCTTACAATGCTTTAATGACCATGAAATGTGTAGGATTAAGAAACAACTAGGTGAAAAACAACTAGGTGAAAACGCTGCCACTGAAGTTAGAAAAAAAATTATCGAGGGAATCTTACGTTTTCTAGCTTTTTATAAAGATAAGTGAAATGATAAACAGAAGAGGAAAAGGCGCAGCTCTATCAACTTGAACTAAATTCGTATTTTTCCAAACAAATAATTCTAGAGTATGTCGACAAAATGAGCTCAAAGCAAGTTGTTTCTGAGTCCTTTAAGTAAGATTTTTGGCCAAGTGAACTAAATGCTTGGAATTATTTACCTTTTTTGTGTGTACAAGGTCAAGCGCGTTTTATTGGAAAACGCTTCCATAGAAATCTTTTAAACATAGAAACAGCTGAGAACTTGATCTGGATTTTATGAACCAATTAACGCGATTTTGTACAAAAGTTTATTTTGTCTAAAAATTTCATGTTTGTGAAAATAGCAATGATCTGATCATGATTTAAGCGCCAAAAGAAACTTGAAACCATCCCTAGACTTGCTATGAATTTTTTTGATGGAAAAAAGGTTTTTGCAGCGACGCATTTTGCGCGCCCCAGTCTAGTCGAGCCACCTTTGCATCCGTTGCCCACCATCGAATGTTTCGATAGAAACAGAACCAGCTTTGGCCGCCCATAACTTGGTGCTATTCATCGAAACTACTTCAAAATTTCTCTTTTCAAATATTATATTTTTGTTTTTATTGGATTAATATTCAAAATGTCATGCAATACCTTCAAAGAGGCCGTTCTCCTTTAAAAATATACACTAATTATTAGAAGCACAAATTAACCAGCATTCATTTCGGGTTTGCCTTGACGCTTGTTGCGTAATGTAAAAACTTATGGTACATTACAAATGCAAATAGATTTGAAATAACCTAAAGTTTCTGATATGCAGAGTGTAAGTATTACGCCCTATTGTACACACATGCTAATTCGCATTTGGTACTGTGATATTAATGGACTGTGAAACTGTGAATGTTGTACTATGTCTGATTTGTTGGATACAACAAAATGTTGTCCAATGGAAACATTGTATATCATAAGTTAATGAATGGAAATGTCACTTGGAAAGATGTCAGTGCTAAATGTATTCTTATGTAGATCTGCGGGGGGGGGGGGGGGGGGGATGTGTGAGCTTAGCTACAGTACCCCTCTCCTTAGTCCCTATCTCATGTTCCACCCCTTCGACCTCTGAACAGGAGTGAGTCACTCCTGCTACCAAGCACAATCACCTTCATATTACTAGGGTCTAAGCCTCAATCCTTGTTGTTTATTGAGTAATCTCAGAGAACTCAGATTGAGTTTAAAGTATTTTAATATTGGGAGCAACTGTTTTGGTCTGCATGTTCCTTAATTACCACCTAGGGAAGCCCAGTGTTTAGAGAGGGGAGAGGATTACATTTCAAAGAAACCTGAAAGAGGGGGTACTTTTGTGCTATGACAAAAATTAAGGAGGTACAATTATTAGATTTGTCTTATCCATGTATTAAAGACTAACAAAGGAACACCTGGACTCCCTTACAAGTACATTTTAAGACCTCAATTAAGGCGCTGTTACATGGTGCAATATGTTTTCAAGTTGCACTAGTTGTGTCATGTAACACTAGGGGTATTACCTTGATGTTACCTGCCACAATGCTGAAAAATGTAGCTGTAATTGTTTTGTGCAGTAAGTGATGCAAGGTATGTTAGGGCAAAGTTCAAAATGGTGAGCAGTGTTAATGTATTCGCATACTTTTGTATCAACATCCTCCAATTAGTGCTTAGATTAAGATAGGAGATAAGAATCCTCGGATGTTGATTGGATGATTGCTCTTTGAAAAGAGTGCGAATACATTATAGCTGGTCATACCTCTGGGCTTTGTGCTGTATTAATGCTGTAATGGTCAGTTTGCAACTTGTATTGCAATGGCATTACAAGATGAGTAGTAAAGCACCGTGTAACAGAGCTAACTACGACTAGTAACGTCACAATAATAGCCAATAATAACACATCACGCCTAAAATGTTAAATATAGATAAATTATTGATGTTCAATCGCCAACTACAATAGCCAAAAACAACTGAGAAATGAAGCGTTAGAACGAAACAATGGAGGTGTTTACAGCTTAACGATAGAGCCGATAGTTTGCGGCGAAGCGTCGGCCACGAACAGCAGCGGAGTGTATTTTGAAGATGCCAATGAAATAAAATATATATGATTACCTTCATGACGTTTACGAACTACTCAGTTAACGCACGGAAATTCCTCATATTGTCCGCCATGTTGATTTATTGATAAGTACAGCTGACATAGTATCGCTGGCGCAGCCTATGTTGGGAGTGGTTACTAATTTTTATTCTCTCTTTATTTACAGTCATAAATCAATATCAAACCCTTACGGATGAAAGAAAGAAACTGGAGGTCAAGTTGGATTAAAATTATTTTTCAAATACTTTCTTTCTTTTTCCACCGATGGGAAGCACTAGTAACACTTGTACCAACTGTAAAGCAGATTCTCCACTCATCGCAGAAATCACTAGCTCCTTAGGGTTAGGGTTTATTTTTACTCGCAGCGAAATTTTGAACAATAGATTTTACTTCCCAACAGAAAAATTTAGCCATTAGCCGTAAAAATGGGGGAAAAATTGAACTACAAAAAACAATGAAACTTAATCAGCTTTCTGTTGGCCGTAACGAGGAAAAAATTGACTTAAATTGTAAAAAAAGCTAAAATATATACTATTAAGCCTAGAGCCACCACCCATCTGATTCTCTCCAATATCGGCACAGCACCCGAAGCAAAGAAACATACCTTTTTGTATTATAGATCAAATCTTAATAGCAGTAGTAGCTTTGTTTTGTCTGTTTTTTATTTTTAAAAGCGAAACTGAGTACAAAAAGAAAAAAAAAGAAGAAGAAAAAAAAAAAAAAGAATGAAAAATAAGCATAGGTTACGAGGCGTTGTCAAAATCACAGTAGAACTTTTAATAATCTGTAATAAACGTATTTTAGTACTGTGTATGTGTTTTAATGACATGACATAGGACGATGAATATACTGAAAAAAGCTAGAAGCTTTAACTATAAAACATTGCGATAAAATAAAATATTTTATCGCAATGTTTTATAGTAAAGTTATATACAAAATTTCTTCTAATAAAGCTAGAAGCGTAAACGGAAATACGCAACTTTCCCAAACGAAACTTGTACACGTCTATTTCAATAAACATTGTCGGGCAAAAGGCCACGAGCCTATATCACCTGAAAGGAAGCATGGGTAGAAATTACTAGTTATAAAACCACACGAATGTGTGCACGATATATATATTTCGCATCTAGCTTGTTAATAATAATATTAAGTCTTTAATTGAATATAAAATAACAAACGTATTCTGTTTACATAAAGAAGATATTGAAAATGAAAGCCCTTCAAAAATGTATTTAGCTCTATTGACATTTGCCGGATGACAAGTTTCTCAAAAGTTAATTCTCATAATGATGTTCGTAAGCCGCGGAGATGGGTCGCAGGTGATTACAACTAGTCAGAGGAGATTCCTTTGGTATAGGTGTAATGTAATGTTCATTTGGTTATGGAAAAATCAAGATCAAGGCTGAAAAGAGAGTGAAGTTTTGCTACCACCCATATCCCTTTTCGGTCTAGTCGCATGGGCTTGAGGCCTCTCAAACAACAACCGTTTTTTGAAATAGGTGTATAACGTGACAGTTCTTCTTCGGCAGTCCATCGCTTTCGATATTGACTCTTTTGAGCTTAGGCAAGCGCGTTTATAGGCCACAAGGCCCACATTGGATCGACAGTGCCGTCTGCATCTGTGTGCCGTTGATTGCCGGTCTGGCAAGGAATCTCTGCGTTCATGAGGAGCAAGTACTAGTGTAGCTCAGTTGGATATAGAGAACACGGCTTTCTGAAGCGAGAGATCTATCCGAGTTCGCCGTTCCGAAATTAGGGTTCTAGTTGAATTATGGGACGGTTTTTGGGAACGCCACTTAATTTTAATTTGGAGTAAAGTGCTTGTAAACAATCGTAAACACCTGATCCTGGTAACTTTTCTCTTATTTATGGTCCCTTATCTCCATTCCGTGTAGCTTTAATTAGCTTTAAATACCCTTTTAAAAAACGGTTGGTAGTATTCAAATATATTTCTTTGCAGTCTTGGACTGGGACAACGATTTTTGAAATAGGTGTATATTCTTTTGATTGACTCTGGTTATACATAGATGTATGAACAGGGTTCAAAATAATTTTTCAGAAAATGCTGAAATTTGCAGGCTTTTGGGGTGTGACCTAATTATTTGGCCGGCTACTGACTTTCACTGAATTTCTTAAATAAAAACAAACAGTGAAACTTGTTAAGGCTTTTTTTATATTAACCTTTAACTTTAACGTAACACGTTTGGCACATCATGCTCATACATCTTCTGCGACACCACTATCAGATTCGCTTAAATTTAACTCCATGCAACTTAATTTTCCAGCTCTATAACGTCTACAAAATCAGAGAAAGGCCTTCCCTTGTACGCAATAAAATAGGCAACGTCGAAAAGTTTTTCGATTGCACTTCTTTCCCTCAGCAACCACGGACCAATCAAACTGTAGCAGCTCCGTTTCTACCCAAGATCTTGGACCACGCATCGGGAGAAACGATTTTTTGAAAAATACTTGACTAAAAAAGCCTCTCGTTTTCAATTTTGTAAAGCCATTAACAAAGTCGTCCATTTTTTTCCATTTCTCTGTAGACTGATTATCTGCCATTTTGGTTGTGGTGTTGTTTTGGCGAGGAAAGGGGCTTTAGAGGGATATTTTGTCGGACATTCAGCATGGCTTCGTCATTTACTGTTGTCATAGCTGCCAGCCTTTACATACCCTGCGAACAGAGGATTTTTTAAACCCTGGTCTCTTGCCCTGGTTTCTTGCCCTGGTTTCTTGCCCTGGTCTCTTGCCCTGGTCTCTTGCCCTGGTCTCTTGCCCTGGTCTCTTGCCCTGGTTGAAAAAAATCCTTCTCTCGCAGGGTAGCCTTTACTTCGTATAGTACCAAAGTGAACCGGTGAAAAAGAGTGAACGGTTAAAATAGAATAAAACATAAATAAAAATAGAATGACATGGTTAAAATAGAATATAAAACATAAATTAAAAAACACTAAAATGCGCACAAATGCGCTCAAAAACCTGCCCAAAAGTGTCATTAAGATCTAATCTAGATAAAATAAGAGACATTTTGTTACAGTTTGTTGAAATTTATTGATTTTTTCGTGAGTTTTGTTTTTCCCAAATGGTCTTAATAAAATTGACAAATGACACAGGTAGCCCAAACTAATAATCATCGCGCGTAAAACGCCCTCTCTAAAACAGAGCCTGGGGTGCCTGTGGAATGACTTCACTGAAATCAATGAAAAAAATAGGCGCACAAAATGCGCATGTAGCTACAGCCTTTAATACAGCGATTTTCAGAATTATGCGAACTTATGCATTGAAAAAGTCCGTTAATTGGAACTTCTGTCAGTCAATTTTAAAAATAAAAAATACGAAGATTTAACGTATACCAAAATAATATTTAGCTTTTAAAGATCGTTTAAAGATTATCATTTGTCATTTGTATGCTTTTAGGGATGTTTATGAGTATTTCTTGTTTGAAGTGGCCGAAAAACCAAATTCCAACGGACGGTTTGGAGGTCAGAGTTCACATTATTTCGAAAATCGCTGTTATCTAGAGAGGAATTGTTCGGAACAGTTATTACATTTTTTACAATAACAAATAATCGTTGGGATTGAAATGGGATTCCACAAGGAACGTGTTTGATTGCACGTGTAATAAATGTGAGCTGCAAACTGTATTGAAAATGTTTATTTATTCAGAGTTAACTCTGATTTATTCAATCAATTTTGAAGTACCTATTATAAAAAAGCCCTGTCTCAATCGGTCCTAAAGTAAAATTTAAAAGAAACGTTGGGAATCAGGTACTAAAATAACTAAGGAGAAATAAACTGTCAGATGAGAAGTCAAGTATTATGGTCTCTTGGTCAGTCAACCAGTCATGCTCCTGATCACTATGTCCTCATCGACGCAATATACATTCCACAAGTAGAATCCACATCAAATAAGATATGAAATAGCTTAACACGATGATATTCGTGTACAAACAGGCAGTACTTGAAGCGAAAATTCGTCTTTAGAAAATCGTAAGCAAGCTTCGCTTATCCGAGTTGTGACTGTGAAGTGTTCGTAAATTTCATGTGAGGACCCAATTAACTGAAACTTACTATCTTTTTTCACTGATTTGGCGTCTTTTAATTTGGCAGATACGAGGATCACCGACTGTGAACCTACTTTTTCCAAAAAGTAGCTAAACCCAGACGAAATCGACTGAAACGCCGTCAGGGGACTAAAGAGGAATAAAGCAAGACACTGATAAGTTTTTGTTGAATTTTATTACAATTTGAGTCATTTATCGAGGGTTCAAAATCCCCATACATTCTCTTGTAAATTGAGACAAATAGTGAGCTTGGGCTACCTGTGCACAGATTAGATTCTACTATCGTTTGTCGAACACTAAACTCGTACTTGCTTCTGATTGGTCAGTTTAGAACTTATGGGTTTCCTGTGGTGTTACTTACGGACATGAACTCGATGACATAGTAGCTACGCCTCGAAACGAGGCTGTAGCTACAAAAACGGTATAGTTTGAAAAAAGATGACACAAAAAACTTTCGAGATACTGGATAGACAAATAAATGCATAAGTGCAGAAAAAAACGTTTTATTACCTTTCATTGACTTTTCAGCCATGTCAATCCTTCAGTTTGAAGCCTTATTTTGACAAACGTTCATCACAGGTAACCCAAGCTCTGTGTCAGTGAACTATAAGAGAAAAATGTATGGTTTTTTTTAATACAACATTTTCAATAGAAATATTCGAATAAAATTTACCTTTCTTACATGCTGTCTTTGTGTGTCTTTTGGGGATGTCTATATCGAGTTTTGGTAATTTTCGCCCGCTTTCAATCCCTTACAAATAGCCTGTCAAGAGTGTTTACGTATGACGTCATAACACCTATCGTAACTGTTGTCAGTACGTGATGGTTGGCAGACAAGCGTCACGTCAAGGAACGACTACATGGGATTCCTGTGCTTTACACGAAATGAATCTTGTTCTCCGTCCGTAACAGGAAGTTTAGCTCAATTTTTACATTTTTACGCATTATTGTAACACCATTTAGCATTTAAGTCGTACTATAGAGCAGCAAGAGAACAGGAAAAAACTGTTGAAAGTGTCACCTGAACAAATGGTCAACACACACGGCTGTTTCGAAGTGGACATTCGGTTCCAGGCTAGCGCGCGGTCATTCTTTGTTGCTATGCAAGTGCATTCCCTAACAACCAAAATGGCGGCAAATTTGAATTTTAGCGTGGCCTCGAAACATGGCCATTTTTTCTCGCTTTGAAGTAATATTGATTTTCATAAATATACAAAAACCTTGTTCTGTTCTGTGTCTTCGTGATTTTCTTTCCCTTTGAAGACAAACAATTTGAAAAAGAACATTTTTCCTCTTGTTTCGGTGAACGACGACTCACGTGGCTACGATCGCTTTTTGGAAAAACTGTGATAAAACGTTGGTATTTGAGAAGCACCGGAACTTTTTCCGTTTGGTGGTAAGATATTTTCTGAGACTTTTAATAATGTAGTTTTTATTTTTGAAAACGTCTATTAGCTAACTATTTTTCCTGAACAGAAAATGACATTTAACTACAACCCATTTTTACTGTACATATTTTCGGGGTATTTTATCAACACGGGATGGCCAGCCAAGATTTTCATGTTGCTTCACTGAAAGATATGATGTTGTGTCTGCAATGGGAATTTCTGCTATAACGATGGAATTACTAAAGAAAAATCAACAAGTTTTTGGTATTTATATTAGTGGTGACGATCCCCAGGGCCGGAAAAGGCTAGAACATGTTCCTGACAATCGATATTAACAACCACGACTTTAATATGACATATTCAGCTAACAACGAACCTAACGAAAATAAAAACAAAATTGTTCGGATTTTGCTCAAATTGAAAACAGGAGGAACAGTCAGTGACCAACACTGTCCACATCGGTACAAAATGCGACCTTTTGAAGTCGACATATCTTCACGAGCAACCAGTAAAAGGTTGTACGTTTATCATATGGACTTTTTTGACTGCAAAAACGTCGCATCTTTCACCTCCTAAAAACCTTTTATCTTTTTCTTTACTTGCTTTCTTTATTACCTTGTTACAATACTCGATTTTCGAGTTCTGTGCACGTTGTTCAATGCGGTAAGGGACGGACCATTAGAAAAGTGATTGGGGGGGGGGGGGGGGGGGGGAGTTTGGGATTGGCATAAATTTTTTTTTGGCCACCAAAAGTGGATATGAATTTTTTTTCACTTTGGCAGGAATATTTTTTTAAAGAAAATGTCCCGGCAGATATTTTTTTTTCAAAATTTTTATTGGAAATAAATTTTTTTTTTGCTTTTTCCCCACCCCCCCAATCACTTTTCTAATGGTCCGTCCCTAAGAAATCCAAATGCAGGCCGAATTTGGTGGTGGTTCCTTGGGTATCTAGGGATCCCTTTCCTTTTGCGAACCCTCTGTTCTGGCTTGGAATTCGTTAGTTTATATAGCAAAATTTGCATCTCTTAAATTTTAAAAACCCGATTTTAAATAAGCAATCAAGCAAACCTCATTATTAGACCTCTAGAGCATTTGCTTTGTTTAGAATATATGTGATATGCTTCCACAGTGCAGTGGCGAGCAAAAAGGACAGTCAAACAAAAGGCTTCAACTTAAAAAATTGTTTTATTACTGGGTTTTTTTTTTTGACTCGTGAACTATGGAATCAAAAAACTCTTAAGACTACCAACATATCCTGACCATTTTATCTGAAAACATGCCACTGCATCAAGGTCTAGGGGGAGGGTACTCAGATGGTGGTAAGCATTTTGTCCAAGGTGGATGTTGCAGTTGGACCAAGTTGAGGGGGTGGTGATCTTTTAGACCAGGCTAGAGAGGTAGACATTGAGCAGCTATTCATACTAAGTAGTAGAAGGGTAGTTTATTTATCGTGACCAAGTTGGGTACTTCTTGCTATCACATGACCTAGCTAGCCACTTTTATACCGTGAAGACTGGGTACGAGTCCCTCAAATTTTGACGATGGTAACGCAAAATTCATATAGTCAGAAAGAGAACATCGAGTTATATAAAATCTTGAAGTTTGGTGTTAATCGGTTTAATATTGAATGACTTACAGCCGTGCAAAAATGCTAGAATTTACAAAGAAATGTATGGTTGTAGGGACATTTGTCCGACATTTGTCCCTACAACCATACATTTCTTTGTAAAATCTAGCATGTTTGAACTGCTGTATCTCTTTCAATGTATATCCGATTAACATCAAACCTCGGGATTATATACAGCTCGATGTGCTCTTTCTGACTACATAAGTTTTGTGTTGCCATCATCAAAGTTTAAGGGACTCGTACCCAGTCTTCATGGTATGAAAGTGGCTAATGCTATGCTAGGCCTTATCCCAAGGACAGCTCCCCCCCCCCCCACCCCCACAGAATTTTTTCTAACAGTACCATCTCAACACAAACCTAGCTAACAACCATGGCATCAGACCATTTTTAATTAATAATAGTATAAAACAAGGAGGATGTACAACTATATGACAGCAAATATCAAGCAATGTAAGTGCAAGCATGAAGCATGACTCACCCGGATGACTCAGTATGGCAAAAATGAGCTTTTTAGATTATCATAGCCACTACTTTCAAATAAATGGCAATTAAGATTCTCTTAAGCATTTCCTACTTTATTCATATTCCAATCTGCTGAAATGTAGTTAGTGACTGATTTATTTAATTCTAGTGAGCACAAAGCAGGAGATGCTAAGCAAGCTTCTCAAAGACAAATCTCCAATGGTATTTTCTATTCTACAGATTATGTACATTTCAGGCTAGATTGTCACAAATTGTCAGTTGAAAATATAACAAAAGGCCCAAACAGGGCTTCTCAAATTCTTCTTGAAAGGCTATAGACCTCTGCCCCTCGCTCCCCCCCCCCCCCCCCCCCCCCTTACTAGAGAGGTTAATCTTGTTGGTTTGTATAGCTTCAATGTGATTTATTCATTATCCATCTGTCAGTCTGGATTGAGCATTGAGATCCCACCAGAGAAAAGTCTGGCCATGAAATGTGAACTATGAATTCCCCTGGAACAGAATAAGGAATAAAAGATTGGTTCAACTGAATAGAAATGGAAAAAAAAAGAAAACAAAAAATAAAAAAAACAAACAAACAAAAAAAAAAGAAAACAACAACAACAAAAAAAGAAAACAAACAAACAAAAAATCCAAACAGGCAAAAATGTTCAAAAACATGCATACAGCATGAAGTTCCTGCAAGAAACACTTTTCTTACAGAATGAAGAAACATGCACAACTAGCAATGCCCACCCAAAAAACATACATTCTTAACTATCCTGTGTCTTTGAAAAAAGTGGTTCAAATATACTGAATTGAAATATGGTAACCCAATTTGAGTAACTTACAAATATTCTTGCCTGACTATAGCCTTGTGTATTCACAGGAAGGCTTGTCAGAAAAATACAATAGTTATTCAAATTGGCCTCCATATTTTGATTTGGCATTTAGCTCAGATAAACCCCAGAAATGCTTTAGTTCAAATTCTAGAGGCACCAAATATTGAAATTTAAAATGTTGAAATATGGCTGACCATTGGAGCAGTTCAGGAGGGTATAAGGGAGGTATGTGATTGCATACAAAATCTGGACATGGAGTGCACTAGCAGTATATTTCCTCAGAATTTCCTTACTCGCAAAACTAAATTGTTTATTTCAAAATTTGTCCTGATTCACACTGAAGTTATTAGTAGGTTTCTTTTTCATCCAGGAGGAAGCTTCAAGAAGGCATTTAAAACACCAGACACCTCACTTACAAGTCAAAATCTCGAGCTTCACAGCCACAGACTCTTAAAGCATCCATGTTTACGTTTTGGGTACACCAAAAACTACAATTTAAAGCTGGGGCATACATCAGTTCGGTGTGAAAGTTAGCTAGGCAAAAATCAAAACGACACGAAAACGATGGAAGGAAAGAACGTGCCTTCGAAATTAAGTGATCGTTAGCATCTTATAATTCCGCCCAAAAAATAGTTACGTACACAACACTGGCAAAATTACTAGAAGATATAAATGCTACATACAATAAAGACTTACCTTCAGCTGGAAAAACTTCCGAAGCAGGGAAAAATTCCTCCTTTTTAGTGCCTTTCAGGGCGTGTTTACAAAATCTCCGCATCCTTCCGACACAGGGTCTTTAGAAACCCAATAAATATACCGTCTCTTTCATCAATTTCCAACTAAAAACTCACCGAAAAGTCCATTATGGACCAAATAACTGAACAACGAAAACCAACTTAAAAAACTACTTCTCAAAACAAGTGAAAATGCACTTTTTTTACCGCCCATTTCAATGCCTTCTCCTTCAGTCTCGCATGTTCAAAGCCTCGATTTCATGACACTTGACCGAGTGAAAACTCGCGTCTCGGAGACTAGAACCTAATGTCCACTTTTTGATTCAACGAAACAGCCGTGCACAGCTGCTAATAATCGAAGAAAAATAGCGAACAAAATGTCGCCAACAAGTGCAGGTCGTGTTTACTTTTGGGTTCTTTACTTCTTTCTTTTCTTGGTGACTTGCAATTCTTTACAACACAAAGGACTATATAAGCATGGCGATGTCATTCTAGGAGGTCTATTTCCTATTCATCTTCAGCAAATTAACGACTCATGTGTTGGTCTTCGACCCGAAGCCCTCGTGTGGTCAGAAGCGATGATTCTTGCCATCGACATGATAAATGGAAATTCTTCTTTCCTACCTGACCTATCTATAGGCTACGATATACAAGATACGTGTGGTACAGAGCAAGTTGCTATATCATCAGTTGCTCAGTTCTCATTCATTAATAATCTTATGTTTGATGAACGTTATAAAAGAGCTGTGAATGCTTGTACCAAAGAAAACAAAACTCGTCCTTCTATTATCTCCGTTCTTGGTGGCGAAGATTCGCGGGTTTCCGTTAATATGGCAAATGTTCTTCAACTTGGAGACATCCCTCAAATAAGCTACGGTTCTACTAGTGCTCAACTCTCAAATAAAGACAAATTTAGAACTTTTTTTCGTACTGTTCCATCAGATGAATTTCAGTCTCAAGCAATGGCACAGTTAGTAAAATCCAACCAATGGTCTTGTGTGGCGGTTATAGGCACAGATGATATCTATGGTCGCAGTGGCGTTGATTCATTTATTTATGCTGCTAAAGCCCAAAAAATTTGTATAGCCTTACGAGAACTGTTTCCTGTGTACGACATTGGGGGGCAAGTGAAGGAGTTGATCAGAAAATTGAAAAAAATGACCTATGTTGAAATAGTAATTCTCTACAGCCTCCCAGCTCAAGCTGTAAAAATCTTTGAGGAATCAGTCAAACAAAATATGAATAGTAAAACCTGGATTGCAAGTGATGGGTGGGCAGAGTCAACATATATCCGACAGAGACAGTTTATCCCCATAATTCAAGGGACTATAGGGCTTGAGTTTAGAGATATACATTTGGAGGAATTATATGAACATATAATGAGTGTAACAAGTCAATCACATCAACACATGTGGTGGGAAGAATTTTGGAACACTCAATTTAACTGCACTTCTAAGATGTCTTCAAACAATAGCCTTCCCCTGTGCTCTGGGCATGAAAAAATTACTACAGATTTCTTTGGGAAAAAACTGCACACCCCTTTATCAGCATATGTTGTAGATGCAGTGTACACAGTTGCCTATGCCCTGAAGTTATTGCAGAATTGTACTGGAGGACTATGTTCAAATGTATCTGATTTTACCCCAGAGAAAATGGTTGAAGCAATTAAAAAAACCTCATTTGATGGAATTACAGGAAAGTTTGACTTTTCTGCACAAGAAAAACAGGCTCGTTATGATGTGGTAAATCTACAGGTTGATAAGGATGGTGTATTTGATGCTGTCCAGGTTGGACAGTGGGATATCAAGCAACTTAAGTTTAACTACAGTGCAGTACAGTGGAGAAATGGAATAAAGCCAAGTTCAACTTGTGGGAGTATCTGTTCTAAAGGAACATACAAAAGTGGAAAATTACAGTGTATATCTGAATGTGTTCAATGTTCAGGTGATAAATATACTGATGTTGAAGATAGCAAATTCTGTAAACCATGTCCCAAAGGATTCATACATTCAAATAATCATACCTCTTGCTCTGAAGTCCTTCCAAAGTACATACACTGGAATGATGCATGGGGAATTGGTCTGCTAGTCGTGAACTGTGTTGGTGTATTAATTAGTGTCATTGTTACTGGTTTAATTCTAAAGAACTACCATAAACCTATTGTAACTGAAACTGGAGGTTTTCTTAACATTGTACTAGCAATTGTCTTATTCCTTTCATATGGATTTAATTTCATTTTACTGTCAAAACCATCGAACATAAGGTGTATATTTTTAGCTGTCTGGTTTTATGTGATCTACCCAGGATGTATTGTAGCATTCTTTTTAAAAATTGACTTCATTAGACAATGCTTTAAGTCAAGTCAAAATATCAATATACATGTATCAGCTGACAGTCAGGCTGCAGCTTCTCAAAATCCAATGTGGCGTCTTTACCTCAGTGCAGTGGCAGCATTGGTGTTCCCTGTGTTGATGTCAATAATTTGGGTTTATGTGGGAGAGCTACGTTCATCCAAGGTGATCATATCTAGAGATACTGTTTACCTAACTTGTGCATCTCTGAATACCACAGGGGGACAGTTTCTTCGATACATTAACATCATATATCTCTTTGCCATCACTGTTGGTACTACAGTTTACTCCCATAGAACAAGAAAAGTATCCCAAGCTCAGAAGTTTCGTGAATCAAAGCATTTGTTCTATGCACTGGCAGTGTTCCTGGTTACCTTGGCAACATTTTACCCTGGCTGGGCACTAATACAGGGACCTGTTCTCCAAGTTTTTGCTTGTTCAACAAACATAATAGCGGCAACGGGAGTAATCCTGTGTGCTTATGGACCAAAAGTTCATCTTATAGTGCTTTATCCAGTACTAAACACTTATACACATGTACATCCAATGCGCACTTCTGTAACATCTGCAGCCATTAACATGGGTCTACATTTAGTAGACACTGGCCGAAATAGAACAATTACTTTACTAGGTGATTCTACACCCTCTCAGTCCAGTCCAGACAGGACAAGAAGCACTGCTATCAGCCATTCAGCTTCAACACCACCAATGACAGCATATTTAAATCATGCATCAAATGCATAAATATCATGATTCTAAGGCTATAATTTGTTAAATAACTAATCATTAAGATATGGTACTATTATTATGAAGTTTTTTGAGATAATGAGCACGCTGATTGGCTATGTTTATATCACAGGACAAAATCTGCTACAATACATTATACTATCTTATTACATAGTAGATTAAATTTCATGTGTACTGCTGTGCCGAGCTTTGATGTGCTAGTGCTGTTGTCAGTAAAGAAGCTGGTTGTGACCATGGTATTTTCAGTCAGAAATACTACTCAGTCTATATTGTACTTTCTGAAGCAAGTATATCTCAGTTTCATATTTCACTTTCTATCATGCAATCATATATTAGAGTTCAGTGAAATAATTTGAGCTTGGGAACATAATTTCATGTTCAGGTTTGGCATGTACTATGTCCATTTGATTGTATGTACAAATCAATGGTTTTGAACTCAATCAATAAAACAGTCAATAATTTAATTCTCTATCAGCTTTTTTTCAAGAGGACACTTGGAAAGTGAAACCATCCATCATGCAAGCATACATTTTATTTTATGAATTTATTTTTTTCTTGTCTGTGTATTGTTTAAAATGGCCTTCACAAGCTAGCCTGTGTTCCTTGTTGACCATACTGTAAATTTTCTACAAAGAGGCTTGTGAATACCATTTTAATTAGCTAATGCAAATTATTTTTACTCATAGGGCACACTTTATTTGGAGCCTAGCTCTGTTGCATGTCCCTCACCTTTATTAAGTATTCAATTATTGTGTATTTTTATTTTAGGTGAAAGTTTTGTAAATAAATATTAAATAGATAAATGTACATATAATTAGTTAAGAAACAATTTATTAATGGACATGGCAATCAATTTTATGCCATGCAATAAATACATGGTAAACATTTACTAGATTATTAGTTATTGTAAACAGAGACATTTCCTTGCAAGTATAAAATATAATTTAATGATATAATAATATTTTCCTAGATAGAAAATATACAGATATACACATACTATGCTTAACACTTGAGTGAGAAACGAGACAGTTTTGAGACCTATGTTTTGGCGTTAAAACGACAATGTTGTTAGGGGCAATATATGGCATTTGTTTATGATGTTATTCATTTTTAAGCTAACAGTTTTAATTTTAGACAAATCACAACATTTTTGATTTCAGCTTTCATAAAGCTATCTTCAATTGAATAAAGTAGTTACAAAGTGATGGTTAATGTATGTACAAGTTCAGTGAGTTCAAGTTTTATGAGTTCAGTGACGTCATAAACAAAATGCTGTTGCCCCTAACAACATTGTAGTTGTAATGTCAAAACATAGGTCTCAAAACTGGCTCGTTTCTCACTCAAATGATAAGCGTAGTACCTAAACATAAAAACATACATGTTGTAATTTATAAATAAATTTAGCAATACAAATATTGTACATTGTTATTCCATTTTAATTACTAATTTTAGTTAAATATTGTGACTTGTTTGGAGTCTTCCAGTAGCGTATGGATGGGAGCTACCAGCTGCTTTGAGTTCACTTTTGACAGAGCTTGGCATTTTTCCAGCTAAAAAAAAAAGATTTTAATAATGTTGTGTTATAAGTTCTGCGTGTTGTGGGGTTTAAGGACTGCATATTTCAGTATGAAGAGAGTGTAATTAATTGGCCCCTTGGCCAACAAGTGGTATATTCATGTTCACCAAATGTGACTGAATTGCTGTACAGATGTACAAACTTTTCTATTATATATTGACTTGATGTAGCTTGATTTACAGCTGCTTTGTTTATTTTTATCAAAATAGAGTTTAAAACTTCATTTAAAATAGTTTTTTTACAATTTGTTTGAAAACTAGTAAACTGAATCAAGTCCACAAACTACGGAAACGTTTGTACATATGTACAATTTATGAACTGTTTATGGTGGGTAGCTACAATCCTTGCCAAAATTAGTTGGCACGATGTGCATTCAACGGATATTTCTACAATTGTACACTTTGCGACCGTGCCATTGGACCCCCCTCCCCCCTGTACAATGTTGCTGCTAGATAAAAGGTATTTCAAACTGATTGCCGAGTCGTAGGTGTCGGGATTTTCACAGCAACATTGTAAAGGGGGCACGGGGGGAGCCAATCTCATCACCATCTACTTTTCGCGCGCATCACGACAATATCATGCCAACAATACTGGCAATGATTGTAGTACACACAAAGTACACTTGGCTAGAGGCCCTGAAAGTAGATTTACAAACTCAACAGACTGCTTAATTGTCATTTCATTTTTTGCTCCTCACACTAAGTGAAAATACTGAAGATATGTACAATACCTTGGTCTGCTGAGGTGTTTTTTGATTTTGTTTTTAAGGTCTTTGGTGATTTCATTCCTATCAGAAACAGAGTCAGTTATCAGTCTTTGTGTTCTAAGTCCAACCTGTATTCATCAAATACCAACCTTTTCCAAATGTCACAGCTGCAACTAGATTGTCAATGTCAGGGTTTACAACCGGTGCTTTCCTTGCAGCTGGAAAGTAAGAACATTAGTCACTGATAAGCAGTTTTCATATTTACAAGTCAGTGGAAAAATGTAAGCTGTAATTTTTTGTTGAACAAACTTGTAACTTGAGTGTGAAAAGGACAGTGACGTCATGGCTGTGTCAGCTGCCATTATATAAAAGCATTTGAAATTCCTGCTGTAACAAAAACCATGTACTCTAGATCTATAGGCATTAAGGCAACATGACATACAGTACATGTGAGTTCTTTGTAAATGCATTTTATTTAATGATTATTTTATTTACCTGCAAAGAAATTAAAAAAATCTTGTTTTAAATTCTCACCTAAACTTTGCTCCCCTTCCCATTCCTCTTTGGCTCGTGTGATAACATCTGTCAGGTTACTAATAATTTCATTAAAATGGCTAATTTGTTTCTGCAAAAGAAAATGCTCAAATTATTTATCTTGAAGAAAAAGCTTAGCCTCTGCCAGTTTTAATAATTCAGTAAGAATGCTCAACCTGTGCAGTGTCTGTTTTTATATTTGATGCAAGGGTAACCAACTTTTGCTCATACTCTTCAACTTCAGGTTCATATTTGGTTCTCAGGTAATCAGGAACTACAAATTAAAAATTCATTGTCGTATGAAATAGGGATGGAACAAATGAATGGATGAAAGGATGAAAGATGAAAAGAGAAAGAAAGGGACAAAACAGACAAAACATGAATAGTAATGATGGCTGAATTAGGGCAGTTTTCGTAAGAGTATGATAATTGATTGAAAAGGACCATGTCATGCAGCAAACTGGTCTAAAAAGACATTCCAAATTCCAGCTGTAACTGTGCTGTGAGGTGTCTGTGCCATGTCATACAAAAACTGCTGATCAGTGATTGATTGATTGATTAACAAAGAAAATGAATCAGATCATACCAACTTCATGATTGAATGCATGTATCCTTCCTTGTGTAGCCTTTTGAATATCAGAGTCAGTTTCTTGTTGAACAAGCAGTGGAAGAAGCACAAGGTCTCTGAGGGCAGGAGTCTTATCACCTTTTAACAACTTTGTCAGAGTTCTAACTTGACCTAAATACAAATTAAAAAATAACTGCATTAGAGTATGTGATACACATACAGTATATATATATAAAGACTAGTTGATTTTGTACATGACTAAAAAAGTCTGTGCTGTGCTTGGGTTAATGTGTTGTGCCAATTGTCTATTAGGTGTTTTGATTGTATAAGACATCCAATATTGACCAGTAATAAAAATTAAATGTTAATAGATACATGTAAGATCCAGTGCCCGAGCTGGGACTCAAACCCATGGGAGGTGAGTGGCTTATTAATTACTGCACAACACGCCATGCCACCCTACCAATCAAAATACCGAGACATCTATTGGCATGACACTATATCTGCCCTATCATGTTCTCTCTAGCTCTAAGACCTGAATCCCATATTAATATAATGGCTATTAAGAAATGTACTGCATAAAAAGCTTTATCATTGTTGTGGAGTACCGATCCAAATGGTCTACGCGTTAGAAATAAGATGATAATTTGGATAAATTTTATAACATTTTTAATGTTTACAGACATGTTTCGAGGTACCGGACCTCATCCTCAGTGTGACTACAATTACAACGAATACAGCATTTATAGAAGATGTGAGAATGCCGATGTTCGCTAGATCGTCTATTGATGGCGCTCCGTAGTAGTTGTTTTCGAATAGATAATACATCTTCTTCATGTGTATTCGACGGTAAGGGAAAACACACAAATTTGACAAATTGTTAATTCATTCATAATTGTAAATTCATTGTTAATAGAAAATGAAGGTTTTTACAGAATGATGAAGGTCCTACATGTACATTGTACAAGTAAAACCTTTTTCTTGGTATAGATCCCCTGGGAAAAACGTAGAAATGTTTATTTCTAATAAATTTACTTCTTTGGTTGATATTACAGATCTGAAGATCATGAAGTTAGCTACAAAGACTAAACTTTAAATAAATTATGCACTTTTGATAAACAGCCCTTATTATTATATGACAAGACAGTAATATTTTTACCTGATAGAAGTGCAAAGTTATCAAGCATTGATGGCCTGAAAATTAAGTAAAATATACAATTTTCAAAATGCATGATACATGTATACATGTACAAATTTCAATCTGTAACACCAAATATGAAAAATTTTAAATTCTGTTAAGTGTTAGCCAATTTACATCAAGATAAATTTGGTGGATTAAATAAATAAATGTATAAAGAATGAGAGAGCATGTTATATCGGTGGATAAAGATCCAAGCTGGCGATTATCTTTAGATCCGATATAACCATGCTCTTGAGTTTTTTATAATGACATATTATTTATAAAACGTCTAGTTGTCAATTATTGTATTTGACCAGAATTTTCCAAGTTTGACTATTTCGGCTTTGAAAATCCAAGTTAAAGTTTATGGAAATGAACAAAAATCTTTATCTGATATATAGATCTATGTTACAGTAGTGATTTCCATTGTTGTTTTCTAATGAATTATTAATGAGTTTGATGACATGTTTTAGAACTACTTCATGTTGCTCCTGACAACTACAGGTAAATTAATTGTAGCTATCAGTGCCCGTGAATGATAAAGAAAATACAGCAAGGATAATTTTCACTACAATGTGGTAATTTTTTAGCAATATACTGTATGAGATCAATAAATAAAAGTAAATCCATATTTGTATGAAAATGTAGGCAATCATTTGGAAGACCACAAAAAAGTTAGCACCCATCCAAATTATTATTGGTTTATGGATATTTCAGGTGATACAAAGCACTGAAGAAAAGGTGAGTCAAGAAATCTAGTTAAATTCAGTAATGTATAAAGTAATCAAGACTTCCATGACAAATTCTATATATCAGAGATATATTTACATCGGACTATTTGCAAAATGTTCAGTATGTTGATGAATAAGCAAATTTTATCATTCTGGTCCTATCAGCCTTGATACATTTGAAAACTTATTAAAGTTTATAATCTAGTAAGAATCTGATTTCATGGTGAAATATTCTATAGAAAATAATTGATAGACATATACATTGTGAAGTGTGTGATGTACATAATATGTATATTATATTCCACATTACATAGAAAGTTAAATATTTACAACGAAGATATATTTTTCACCTACGCTATAAAGTCATTTTGCATTTCTTTGAACCAACCAGAACAGGCAGCTGCCTTCATTTCTTAGGACTGGTTCCAACTATTGAACTGACAACTGCCATGTGACTGGCTTGTTCCACTAAATGGTAACATAACTAAATGTGGATGTGAGCATGTTTGTTTTTGCACTGGTAACAACTACAATACTGGCCCACAATAACTTTGCTTGATGGTCTCAACCCCAATTTACCAAAAATTCAACAGCAAGTTAAAAGTACTATCAATTTTGCATGTATTTAGAACATGTTTTGTGAATTCAGATTAGAAGATGGAAAACTCATCTTGGATGGAAAACTTATCTGACAGAAAACTGTCCAATGTGAATTTCTGTCAGATAATTTTCTTAATATATATACTGTCCTGTCGATCTGTTTAGATTGGAAAATAGACAGATGAATTTGAGATGAGAAAATCCATCTTTCACGACGATTCATTTCAGACAAGTTTTCCATCCAAGATAAGTTCCCCTGTCTCTAATATGACTTCGGCTATTGTCGTCTCTTATAGCCACAAATTTCACTCTATGCTATAGCTTTTTTTGCCCTAGCAACACTGATTGATTTGATTGATCAAAATAATGTTATTGGGTCAAAAGGGTTCAACAAATGTTAGCTAGCTGTTTTTATGCAGGCTTCTTGACCCTGGCTTTGAATTTCCTATTACAATGAAACTGTAGTAAATTTGAGTGACAGCCAGATTGCAGAAAAGCCTTGAACATTGTTTATTTTAAAGATTACAGTGATATTATTTCTTTAGAGATTTGGAATATAACATGTCAGTCACATTCAGACCAAGAACTTTCGTTAAGTCAATCACTAAAAACTGTTATTTAAACAGTATATGTATACGAGGTACAATTGGCTTAGTAGAAAGAACCCTACCGAGTTCTGTATTGCTTTCTAGCCCGTGTTGAATTAATTGGTAGAACATATCTCAAATGTGGTTTGTTTAAGAGCGACAGCTAATCCTATTAATCACAAGCTTGATCTAATGAAACGCATCTCATACCAATTCATTTGTTCCATTTCTAGCTTAGCCAAGAAAGCTTGTAAAGAATCCTTGACTTCCTGTACTCGACTTGAAATGGCTTCCAACGAGACTTCAATCAGTTTTTCTTCCTAAAGATTAACAGATGGAAATAAACAAGTCGTGATCCAGCAATTTTAAAGGAAAAGAGATTTCTTTGCATCAAAATTTTACGGAATAACTAAGGAACATTACCTGCATCTTCATTATATCATAAATTTGGTAAAAAGCAAAGTAAAAGAGAGAAATTCAAGGATAAACACAAGAGTCAAGAAGGAGCTTTGCAAAAGAGAGAGAATGGTCAGCGGATTTTGTCAAACAGTGCGTCGAGCATGCGCACAAATGGCTATAGGAAAATATGGAAAGAGACAAGTTTATCGGTCCAAAAAATGCACTATTTTTACTTCAATCGCTCTGATTACTTACTGTATCTTGACATTTTACGCTATATCTTCGTTCTGGCCTTGGAACCATGAAGAGAAATCACAGGATTTGATTCAGACTAACAAACTTTCATTGGCACTTCCCTCTCATGTCACATCTGTCGACATAGAAGTTTGGGGTAAAGCAGCGATCGGGCTGTACTTTTGGGAACATGTCCTTAAAGGTCCGTTAGTGGAAAAGCTTGGCGGGATATGGTACTATGGGGAAAAACGTATTGAGTCTTTGAGGTTCAAATTCCGCACTGGAGGAGGCGTGGGACCTAAAAAGGTCCCTCGAGACACACAGCACTTGGTGTTGATTTTGAATGGGAGAGAAGAAACTAAAGTGGCAATCGCTAAGTTATGGTTAGATTCACTTAGTAGTTTTAGAATGCTGAAAAATGTTGCTGTTGTACTTCTTGGTAATGAATATTGTAATAATGACTGGCTTGATAAGTACATGTGGACAAATGGAGGTGTGGTGAAGGTGGCTTTCATTGTCTATGATACACCAAATAGGGACGACAAAGTGTACTACCAATGGCCACTAGGAGTAGCAACCTACCGTAAATTCCCTAACATCATGCCTATTTCTGTGGATGTGGACAAGCGTAGAAAATACATATGCAATTTTCTTGGAACTCTGTATCCAAATTCATCTAGAGAGGTATTGAAGGGAGTTATGGAAACATATGGATGGTCTAAACATTGTTATGTCAAATACAGGGAGACTTGGTTATCAGGGGAAACAGAAGAAACTACAAAACAATACCACTATGCTCTAGCCAACAGCGACCTGACTCTTTGCCCAGTTGGTATAAATACAGAATGTTACAGAATCTATGAGGCTTGTTCTTATGGGTCTGTTCCAGTTATTGAAGATGTATCAACACCAGGACATTGTAGGAAAGGGAAAGACTCGCCTCTTTACTTGCTGAAAAAGTATAAGGCACCATTTATTTTTGTAAAAAGTTGGGCAGAACTACCAAGGCTTCTAGAACAAGAGAAACAGATGAGTGATTATGAATTGTCTGATAGGAGAAAAATGATTATTAGATGGTATACTAAGTTTAAAGAACAAATGCGACTCCACTTTGTGCAAACTTTGGTTGAGAAATTTAAATTTTAAAATGTTGATACTAATAATGTATATATTTTGGACAAGTTTTGTTAATCTGTTACAAATCTAATTGGCGAATAGTGTGTATTCCCAGAAAATGTCTAATGACCAGCCATGTTATGGAGGGAATAAGCCCCTAGCATTATGACGTTTTTGTCCCCTCTCTATACCAGAATCCTTTTCAAGTAGCTTTTTTTGTTTGGTAATTAAAATTATTGTATTTGTATTCTCAAAGGAATATAAAATTTGAATATGAAAAGCTCTTGATAAGGATTCTGTATAGAGAGGGGACAAAAACATCATCATTCTAGGGGCTTATTGAAAATTGTGGATAAGGGAGGGAGGGTTGGGCGCCATCAGGGAAAAAACAAAATTACAGGGTTTGTGTAGAAGAAAATTCGAAGTTCCAGGGGAAGGGGTCTTCATATTTACAAATTCCCACTGTGATGGGATATGGATGTTTTCTGAAAATCCCCTTTTACAGCACAAAGCTCAAAATTATGGCAGTTAATCTATTTCACCTTTTTGCCTCACTGTCCTTCAATAAGCATTTATATTAAAAGGCAATCTTCCAATATGCAAATTATAGCTGGTAATTAATAGTTTGAGGTCTGTGCTGTAATCTGTAATGGCAGTTATTATGTTAATACATGTAGTTCAGACTCCATAAATCCTATAATTGTGACAATTTCTTGATTTTAGAGTGGCAGTCAATATCTTGTGCCACCATTTCACCATATTCTGACCACAATAATAGGAAAAGTACTACATGGAGACTAAAATTGAAGTGTGGTACTCTACAGCAGTCAGTTTGCCCCTCTAGTACAGGTTCGTTTGTATTGTGGGGAGACAGGGTGTCTCAGCATCTGAAGTGGACTTGTCAGTTAGTTTTAAAAAGTAAATGAAACTGAGGCAAACCAAAAATGTAAAACCTGACGAGATTATCCCACAGAAAAAATAGTTTTATTTACTGTACATACATGTAGAAAATATCTCTACATACAATTAAAGATATATATAATTATATAAGCCTATATACTGAGTTTTATTAAGTTTTGTTAGTATATTATTTGATGTAAAGATTAGTTTATCATTAGAAGAAAAATTATCATGATTATGAATGAATTTGTTTTCCCATCAAACTGTAAGAAATTTAGGAATATATTTAGCAGTATAAAAGTCTTATTAGTCTTATTAAAGATTTTTTATCGTTTGGGAGCATCTGAAATTAAATTAGGTATATTTTTATTAGTTCAAAGAACTATAGCCTACTATATTTAAAATCCGCTTTGTGGTGCTATTTTTAGAGCATGTTTTAGTCAACAAGTGAATAACATGACCATCTGAATGAGATTAATGATAAATATTTGAGGTACAAATATGGTATCCTGGAAATTGGTCTACTTATATTTAAATAGGAAATAATGTGTATAAGGAGTAAAGTTTTTTATAAAAATTATAAAAACACTTATTTACTGGGCTGAACAAGGGAAACATGTTTTGTGGATGCAAGACCACTGATGTTTTCAGAGGCAAGCCAAATCTGTATATTTGTCATAATAGTTTGACAATAAAAACAAGTTTTGTGTCCAAAAGAATGAATTTGCAAATGTGTACTGCTAAAATTCACTTTCAATCTCAACTTCCAGTATTGTTAATATTGATCCACAATGACTTGTTCATGCTCTCTCGCCCAATCAGAGCACAAGAAAATGGACTTTGGACAGTTGCTATAATATAACTGGTGCTGTTTGATATCTTTTTTAATTTTGACTCTCCCACCCCTCCCCTCAATCTGCTCACTGGAACAATCCTCGTATTGATTTGTTTGGAAACACCTTAGAAATGAAGAAATATTAACATTTATGACTGCATGAACACACGTATCCTGATCTATAGAGATTATCCTAATCAGGGGCATATCCAGGATTTTTCATGGGGGGGTGGGGGGTCCTTATATACCAAATTGTCACTGACGTCATAGCAATCTATTGTTTTAGCGCAAAGGATCATGGTCGATAGAGGGGGAACTACGTACACGAATTGAAACGAAAAGCGTTCTGTAGAACGAAACAAGAAAAGTCGTTAATTGCTATATTCGCGGACTTTTTGCTTTTGGTCATGTGCATTGCCATATATGGAACGTCTTGGCCCAATGCATGATTTCGATTTGAACAAAGTTAATAGAGTGGAATGGTTAGGAAACCCATTGTTCTATCTTTTTGTTCACTTTTTCCAACCGTGACCGTGCACAAAACAAAAGCATTCCTGCATATATCAGACAATCAGCCAATGAAAACGTTTGGGTCAGGTCAGTCAAGCCCATAATAAATGAAGGTAAAACAAAAGATTGTGCACGGTCAAGGCCTTACTCAACATCCATGTTTGCTTCTTTGTCAGTCCTTTTGATGTTTGCCGATCGAGTTTCCAAACCATTCCGCTCTATTAGAGATGTTTCATAAGTCAGTTCTTTTTACGCTACTTTGCCGCTTTGCCGCTGCAGGCTTTTCGCGTTGATTTGAATAACAAAGACAGCTAAGGCCTAGTTCAAACGTCGCATCTCACGTGCTGAATTCAATGCAAATGATATGATAATGAGAAGAAACAAAAGATTTGACTAATTTGCATTGAGTTTGGCACATGTGAGATGCGACGTTTGAACTAGGCCTAATAAATCGTTGTGTAGAGATAAGAAACACCAGTCCATTGTTTCAAATGAGAAGTATCCTTTATTGCTATTACAATTAGAATTAAGTTCCGACATGCATGTATTAAGATTGCAACTATTTCACAGTCCGATGAAAATCACACTATTGTGAAACACTATAAAATGTACAAGAAAAGAACAGAGAAAAGAACTATAGTTCAACTCAAAATGCCCCAAAAATTCGTGTCTCCTCCGTGTCTAAGCAATTTTTACACTTTTTTCTGGAGCTTTGCCAGCAGTCCTTCCATTTTTGACATTGTGGCTAAAGCTGCATCGCACATTTTTGAGTGCTTTCCAGGGCCTCCCTTTGCAGCTCACCTTTCTTTCAGGCAATCAATTTGATAGTTTTAAATTAACTTCTGTATATAGACAAGGGCTATCAATGGGACGATAATTAAATAATAAGTTTGAAAAGGGTTATATAACCCATTTTAAGCCAGAGTGTTGTGCATGAACAAAATATGAAATATTAATATAAAAATTAGGTACTACCTAATAGCGGAGCTCCCATTTAAATATAATAATAATTTTAAATACTTTGTTTTATTTTGACGTTTTTGATTCAAATGAATTGGGCTTGCTGTGGTAATAGGCAAACAAAGATTGCATTTTGTTGTAAAAGTTGAAATAAAGACTATAGATCAAGCTTTATTTCTTGCCCTTCAGTCTCCTGAGAATTATAAGGCTTTCAACTCAGTGACCATAGTGATATTTATTCAGATATTTGTGTCAGATTTTATAATTGACTTAGTAGTAGTGCTTCATAATTCTCAGAAATAGAATGCAAAAATCCCTCAAACTGATTTCATTCACATAAATACTGAACCTAATTCAACATCCTTCAATTAAACAATTAGACATTGCAGAAAATTATATTTAGATTTTTCTGTCTTGACAGTATTGTGGCATCTTGTTTTTTTTGTATTATGTAGAGTAGAATGACACTGATAAATAGTTGTCTTTACATGAAACAAGAATTCTCTCTTCCAGGTTACACTAATCATGACTTTAGATGAAATTGTAAAACAACTCAAAACAACTACTACCTAAAAGCAAAGCTCCAATTTCAATTTTTTTATGTTCTTGATTCAAATGAATTGGGCTTCCTGTGGTAATTGAAAAAGTTGAAATGAAGATTATTTAAAAAGCATTTTTAAAATAAGTTTTGGTTTTGGTTTGTATATTGTATGGGCTTGTATGCTCAGTGACCTTTGTTACAGTAAATTTTAATATTCAGATTCACTGTCAGATTTCATAACTGACTTTGTAAGGGTTCATAATTTTCAGAAATAGAAAGCAAAATCTCCAAAACATTTTTTTAAATTGATACAAGTAACTAAACCTTTTTGACATCCTGAATATTACAGAACAACATATATTGATTTGTCTGTCTTCACTATATTTGTGACATCTTGTTTTTTGTGGTTGTTGTTGTTATTTTGTTTTGTTATTTAATGTAGAAAAGAATGACACACTAGCTAGGCGAATACTTGTCTCCCACTTTTCTCTTCCAGATTACACTGATAATACAATTTAAAGTGATTATAAAAACAGCTAATTGAAATAACAAGAAAACAAGGAATTAAGCATTTTCAGTCTGTATTTAAGGCTTCACAGGGCTCACTGAGCAACTTCATCCAGATGAATAAAGTAAAACAATTCTAGTTTGCATGGCAAAATTCCTTCTTTTTTTCCTGTCAATTGTTTCATTAAATTCCAGACCAAAACTTGAGCTGTATTTACACATTAGTGGGGTTGAAATAAGTTCAAAATCAATTTTTTTTACTAATTTTATTATTATTAGAACCACAGGCACCCCAAGCTCTGTTTCAGAGAGGGTGTTTTACGCGCGGTGATTATTAGTTTGGGCTACCTGTGTCGCTTGTCAATTTTATTAAGACCATTGGGAGGAAAAACAAATCTCGCTAAAAATCAATAAAATTCTGAAAACTTGGTTGAACTGTCTCATTTCTTATTTAGATTAGATGTTTTGGAGTCTTTTGGGCTGGTTTTTGGACTCATTTATGCGCGTTTTGTGGGTTTTTGGCGATTCTCCTTTTCACGCTGGTTCTCTCTAGTACTATATTAACTAAAGGCTGGCAACTTCGCCTCCTTACGATCACGAACCGTTTTTGAATCTCCGACAAAATATCCCTAGAAATTGCTTCTCTCGCCAAAACAACACCACAAACACACTGGCAGATAATCACTCTACCGAGAAACGAAGAAAAAAAGACTACTTTATTAATGACTTTATAGAAAACGAGAGAGGTTTTCAGTCAAGTTTTTTCAAAAATGGCTTTCTGCCGATGCTTGGCGGACTTGACTTAGTCAAAAACACAGGCTACCCAAATTCCTTAAATGTGATTGGTCCGTGGTTACTAAGGAAAAGAACCAAATTTTCAATGAACCCTCGGGAGGGAGAGATCTCATTTCGTATCACAACGAAGAAATATTAGAGGGGTGGGCTAGTCTGACAGTGTCTTACTGACCCCCTCCACCCTCATGCTCAAGTAATCGTGAATGATGCTTCTTTGGCAAAAAGGCTGCCTTCGAACTTTTAGTTTTTAAAATTGTTTATGCTCAATTTTTTTAAATTTAATGACTTCAAAAATCCTGATTTCGATGGCCAAAAGCACAGAAGTCGTGGCTATCTAAAAGTGAGTGAAACAGTATTTTCTTTTCGCTGAATGTGGACTTTATGAACTCACCGGGCGATGCATTTTGTGGTCCATACAAAACCGAGAGGCACCCATTCACTTTTGCTTTCCTTCAGTTTTCACAACTTTTGACAATCGCTGATATATAAACTATAACAATAATTGACATAAAATCATGAGTAAAGCAAGAAAGTGACGTGCCAAAAGAAGGAATTCACGCGAAGCTCGACAAAGAAGAACTGAAGTACCACAATCACAAACGTTTTTGAATTTTGCCAGCATTTGAGTCAGAAAATCACTGTGGAAAAAGAGGTGTTACGCATCAAATATCATTCTCCTTTTGCTTTTATGATAACAAATCAAAACAAATCTAACCAGTGTTCAAAACATGACAAAATCAACACTTTGTCGAACTTTGTGACAGTAGTTTTTCAGTCAAAGCAAAACTGAATGGCGGCCTCTCACTTGACCCTCAGTCTTGTACTTCAGAAGCATTTTCCTCTACGTTTTCAGAAAAAGATAATTATTCATCAATGGACCTACCTTCTAAGAAGTGTTTTTGATAGAACTGGAGGGATATTTTGATAGTGAATAGTTTTGTTCACTTCGCTAAAGTCTTCTTCTTCTTAACTTTGGACCACAAAATGCATCGCCCGGTGAGTTCATAAAGTCCACATTCAGCGAAAAGAAAATACTGTTTCACTCACTTTTAGATAGCCACGACTTCTGTGCTTTTGGCCATCGAAATCAGGATTTTTGAAGTCATTAAATTTAAAAAAATTGAGCATAAACAATTTTAAAAACTAAAAGTTCGAAGGCAGCCTTTTTGCCAAAGAAGCATCATTCACGATTACTTGAGCATGAGGGTGGAGGGGGTCAGTAAGACACTGTCAGACTAGCCCACCCCTCTAATATTTCTTCGTTGTGATACGAAATGAGATCTCTCCCTCCCGAGGGTTCATTGAAAATTTGGTTCTTTTCCTTAGTAACCACGGACCAATCACATTTAAGGAATTTGGGTAGCCTGTGTTTTTGACTAAGTCAAGTCCGCCAAGCATCGGCAGAAAGCCATTTTTGAAAAAACTTGACTGAAAACCTCTCTCGTTTTCTATAAAGTCATTAATAAAGTAGTCTTTTTTTCTTCGTTTCTCGGTAGAGTGATTATCTGCCAGTGTGTTTGTGGTGTTGTTTTGGCGAGAGAAGCAATTTCTAGGGATATTTTGTCGGAGATTCAAAAACGGTTCGTGATCGTAAGGAGGCGAAGTTGCCAGCCTTTAGTTAATATAGTACTAGAGAGAACCAGCGTGAAAAGGAGAATCGCCAAAAACCCACAAAACGCGCATAAATGAGTCCAAAAACCAGCCCAAAAGACTCCAAAACATCTAATCTAAATAAGAAATGAGACAGTTCAACCAAGTTTTCAGAATTTTATTGATTTTTAGCGAGATTTGTTTTTCCTCCCAATGGTCTTAATAAAATTGACAAGCGACACAGGTAGCCCAAACTAATAATCACCGCGCGTAAAACACCCTCTCTGAAACAGAGCTTGGGGTGCCTGTGGTTCACCGTAAAACAAAATGTCGTTGTACATTTCATGTAAGGCTTGATCGAGTGTTTCTTTAAACCCCAGTTGGCCACAGTTCAACGTGCATAAAAGGTTTTTTTTAAGTCATCAATCCCAAATCAAAGATAAAAGATCAAATATAGGTACAAGAGACTTTTTGATATCATTTTCTGGCCAGGGTCTTTACCTTGAAGTGCTTTCCTTGTTGTCTTTTCGAAGCATACTGGTCCTTGTTTCACGCTCAATGCAGACGATTATTGATTTATTTCCAACTTTGGCTAGATTTTTAAGCAGCTTTACTGAAGGCATCTTCACGAAACGAAGAATACACGATCCTCAATGACTTATTCATTATGAGGAATTTTTTTAAACTACGAATCCAACTAAAAAGTCGTTCAACTTTGAAAATATCCTCTGTGTCTTTCGAGCAGTTTTTGAAACGACACCAGGCCCGAAAAAAATTCAAACGTACGGTTTTTTTCGCTTTAACCTGTCAACATTGGCACAGATTAATGTCCATCAAAATCGCTAAATTTTTACGAGGTTTCGAGAATACTATTTTTAAGCTTTGCAAGTTAAAACTGCAAGGAAACTTGTAAATTTTCAGTTTTCAAAGTGTCAGCGCGCGTCAAGTTGGCGCCAAAAAGCAATCAGCCAATCAGCATCGCGATGTACACGGACGTACGGACGTATGTATGTATGTATGTATGTACGGACGGACGTACAGCCGTTGGGCTCCCTGTGTGTCCATGAAAAATCAACTCGATGGGTTACCATTTTTTCTTAGGTATGGCACAGGCAGCCCAGCCACTTCTCAAAAATGCGCGCGCTTGTGACACGGCTCAAAAACCGTGTCCGCTTGGACACGGCTTAAAAACGGCTGATTGGTCGAAATAAAATTGAACTGAATATGCGCACAAGCGTTTTCCGCTGAAATTTTGCAGGCTCGCAGAGAAAAAATGGCGGACGAAGGAGAATATTTTTTCAGTAGTTTCTTGCAAAATATGTTCACTTCATATATATTTTTAAGCCCAGAAGAACAACCATAGTTATAGCATGATGTAAAGGAAAGAACAAGGTTTTTAATAGCTTTTAAGAAGATAATTTGAGGATCTTTAGCGTGAAAAAGTCAAACATAGGTCAACGTGACAAAACCAAAGGAGTGCCGCTGAATGAAGTTTTACCAAAGAAATACATCGTTTTCATTCATTAGATGTCTTCTTAATTTCTTGAAAATATTCAGAGTAAAAGGTAATTGCTAGAATCTCTCAAGATAAATCAGGATGGCAACGCAAGATCTTGGATTACGGGTGTGTCTGCTGTTTTAATTTGGAGCGATAGAGGGGAATCGAATAGTGAAGGTAAGGTTTAAGTGAGCTATGTGTGGAAAACATTACACTTAACAACTTTAAGTTTGTCTACGAAAGAATATGAAATGTATAATACATACATGTGTAAGTAGCAACGATTTCAAGGTGTTGGGTCGTGTTGCAACTGCCCTGCCATACTGCTTTATTTCACTTTTATTTGGTGCATTAAAACAATGAAAAAATATATCAGTTTTGTCACAACACAACTTATTAAGTGTGACTGCAGAACTTCATACTGATTAAACAATATCATGTGAGATGGTATTAGGGACAAATTTTAGCATGGGGTTAATTGGCCAAATTTAGCTGGGTTTTCAGTTGAGTCAAACAGAGCTGACAATACCCTACACTGAGTTGGCCTATTTGGAATCACATCCTCTCCATCTTTGATGTACTTTTCTTGATTCATTTAATAGATATCACTCATTAGGCAGCCATAGGCTGATGTGTGAATAATGTATGGATTCCATCCATTCATTCACTCTGATTTCATTGTTTAATTCCAATGTTGTACAGTTTTCCTTTGCAAAGTTCATTAAGCTTTACAAATTTTGTCAAGTAGCTTTACATTATTCTGAGTTTTGTTTTGTTCTCTTAGTCAGTCACTTATACTTGACTTGAATCAGTTGACAAAAAGCCACAACTCATCGATTTTGCCTTTTTTGGACTGGTCACACTCTTATTCCTGTTTGCATTGATTGAAATAAACATTTTCATGTTTCTAGCTATTTGTTTTGGTCAACAATTCACAAAGCAGTATATAATATTCATTTAAAATTTCAGTGTTGTGAAAGAATTTAATATTTTTTTATATTCTCCTTATAGGTCAGTTGCTCCTTTTGAGTTCATAGCAGCAAGAGAAACTGAGTGTGTTGCAAGAGAGAAATCTTGTTAATGTGGATTTCCTTTGTCAATAAAAAATCAATGGATGGCTTTCCTTAATACTTTACTTATTCAGTTAATAGCTTCCATGACTCAGTAATACTATGGGGGAAAACCTGAACAGGAATGAGCTTCTGTAACAAGCAGGCTAACCCATTTGCCGGCACAGAAACAGACTCACAGGCAAACACAAACAAACAGACAGACAGACAGAGAAAGAAAGAAAGAAAGAAAGATAAAATAAACTCAAATAAACTCAAAAATAAATAAATAAATAGAAACTAGTACTGTTAATGTATTCATGTACTTTTCAGTCTCACCATTCTCCAATTAGCACTTAGATTATAAGAGGTAAGAGATAACTTGAATGCTGATTGGATGATTGCTCAGGTGAAAATAGGCAAATACATTATATAACTGGTCATACTTTTGGGATTTGCACTGTAACTACAATATTACATCAGTACATATGTACATGTGTGTATCATTGGCTGTCACCAACTTCCCATGTCCGTGTAATTACAGGTTAAAAGAAGAGATGTGGATTGTTTTAAAAAAAACAAAGAGAGCCTTTTGAACTTTTTTGTTTTGAAATTCTTGCTATTATTACATTTCTCACATCATATTTGTCTTATGCCCTGTTTTCATGAAAGAAGGGGGCTATTGCTATAGTGTAGAGGTAGGCTTTTGCTAAAGTTTAGGCATTACCACCATCACAATAAATTCCTGCATGAAAGGACAAATTTTTGCATCTTGTTTTTGTTTTTGTTTTATTTCAAACATGAACATGACTGTGGCTAAGCAGGTTACCCAACTTTAAATATTCATATGATAAATGTTAATGTGTCCTGGGCTCAGTTGTACGAAGGTTGGATAAAGTTATCCACCGGATAAGAGTTATCCACTGTATAGATCTTGTATAGATTTTATCCGCTGGATAAGGATTTATCCCTTGGATAGCACTATTCACCCTTCGTACAACCGGCCCCTGGCTAATAGGGCTACCCTATCCCCCCAACCTTACCAAAGACCAAATGTCTCATCAAGAAGTAAAAATGAAAATATGCTGAGCCTTTTGTATTTTTAGGTAGGTTATTCATGGTACCTGCATTGGATCAGAAATGTCAAAGATGATCATTAAAACCGAAAACAAATACATTCAAAAATACAAACAAACAAAAAATAGGAATGCATAATATTTCAGTTTCATAATTTTTTTCCCTCCAATTTCCTATGCCATGTGACAATGTGAATTAACATTTTAACAAAAATTGTGCTCCAACAAAAGAGCTCCCTTTCAAATGAAATTGAGAATTTTCAGAACTGGACTGATGGTGACATATGCAGTTTTTGTTTTGAAAAAAAGACCATGCATTATTGAATTGCTATTAAAAGTTACAAGCCTGGTCAAGTGTTAAAATTGTAATCCAGGACTTCAAAGAAATAAAAAACTTTCACTCTTATTCATTAAACACTGAAGTTTAGGGTGTTCAGGAAACATAGTCTGTATTTGACAAAGATAGCCAGACTTAAGCATATTGGAAGATCCTCTTCTGCAAACGTGACCTTAATATGTCTGGCAAAAATGTGACCTACTATCGATAGGCGAAGCAGTAACAACTTTATTCGTCAAGAAAACAGCTTTATTGAATAAATAATAACTACATTAACTGCATAATTAGAATTTAGATGTCAATTAAAAATTAAAATATGTCATATTGTACAAAATTAAGTAGAAACTTAGCTTTTCCAGTAGTCTCGAAGCTTCGATAAACTTTGATCATTTCACCTCGAGTGGCCAAGATATGTGATTTTCGAAGGCTCTCTTTCAAATACGAATCTTCGCACTTTAGCAAGGTGTCGTTTTACAGCCCAATCTCAGAACAAGCAGCCCATTCGATATGTTGTTAAACGGAGAACAAAGAACAAAATATCAAAACGTCAACCTTATCTCAGTTGTCCTGACCTTATTCCAGGTCAAAATACGAGTGTTCCTCGCATGATTTTTTCCCAGCAGCAGTCCTTTTGTTGTCCAAAAGCACACATAATTATCAGAGCGATAAGACCTTCCACGTCCACATAACGAATACTCATACTTTCAGTAAGCCTTGTAGATTATTTGACCAAGACCGACTGGAAATTACAATCAAATTGAGACGCTGAATCCAATCCAATGCAACAGGGTTTTTCATACGCGGGAAACTCAGGCGCGTCCGCCATTTTGATTTTTAGAATGTTGCGCATGCGCAGCCGTTTTTAAGCCGTGTCGTCCGCTTGTTTTAATTTGCTTGGCGCGCGCGCTTGTTATGCATGGGTTTCCTGTGGTAATATCGCGCGCTTGTTGTGAATGGGTTTCCTGTGGCGATCCCGCGGGACAAAGCGTAGTTTGTGAGAAGGTATGAAACACGAGTCACGTGATGGACGGATGTGTGCCCCAGGTTGGTTGGACACATTTCCGTGAAGTGCTCGGGGTTTTTCACTCGTTGAAGTATCGTAAAGTAAGTCGAACAGTCTCCGAAGCTCAAAAGCTGAAACATGTCAAGTTTTCTTAGTTGCGTTGTATAAACAAATTTATTTGTTTATGAATTCTACTTAACTATAAGAAAGTCATGTCAACAAGTTGTAGTGGAGATACCGAAGAAGTTAGTCGTTGTATATGGTAAGTTTGGTTTGGACCTTGTAATAATCTAACTTAATTAAGCTTATAAGCTTATCGCCGGGGACATCGACACATGAAAATAAGCTAAGTATTAGCTAAGTAAAGTATTAACTTACTTAAGTTTAATTGGTTATTTCGGCTTGTAGGTTATGGAAAACTTATAGAAGATGCGAAGGGAAATCCGTTTCGGTAGAAGCTCGGTAGAGGATATAAAGAAAGATTCAACAACTGTTTTAATTAACTACAGCTGGTATAAGCTTAATTGATGATGAACGCAAGCTAGGACGTACCGTGAAGTGGACATTCCCGTACACAGAAAAAGGAAAAAATCCCACTAGCCACTGAATCTGGAATGAGAAGATATTGGGTTTACAAGAATATTAAAAGAGTAAAGGAACCATCCTCATTGATATGGGTTGAAATAATAGATGTGTATACACCGCCGAAGCCAGATAAATCGATCAACATACAAAGCCCAACAAATTCAATCCCAAGAAAACAAAACAGACATAACAGTTTCAAAACTTACTTTATTTCTGTTTATAACTGGACTGCTTACAATCTTCTTGTATATATTTTTTGCAAATTCTCAGCTGGAGTAAGTTTTTGTTCTCTATGAGTCAGAATGAACCACCGACCGAGTGTCAAAATGCACAACAGAAAAATCAAAATTTTATGCCTAACATTAGCTTAATAATTTTGAAAATCAGCTCATTTCATATAAATAATTGTTTCGAAATCTTATGTGAACATAAAAACTTATGAAGCGTCCTAAAACACTCCAAAAAAGTAATTTTTGCAGTCCAAAACTGTTAGTTTTATGAGTGATTTTTTGAAGTTTTGTTGTGTCGCTCACAGCTTCATGTACAATGCTATCTCAAATACCTTGAAGGTCCGCTCATTTACAGTGAAGAGTTGTTTCGAAGTCTTGTATGAACATAAAAGCTTTTGAAATTTTCAAAAACTTCTTCCAAGAAGTAATTTTGTAGTCCAAATCCAGCACCATTTCAAGTAAACTTGTGAGCGTTTTTCATGAATGAAATTCCGAAAACTTTTTTAGATTTCGGAAAACTCTCGTGTACTCACGATAGCTATCCGACGTCCCTCGACAACTCAACGAGTGAAAAATCCCGAGCGCTTCACGGAAATGTGTCCAACCAACCTGGGGCACACATACGTCCATCGCGAGTCAAAGCTTCCCAGGTGAAATTCTCGTCAAATAACAAACTTTGAACGCTCAAACGTTTAAGTTGTTTGGACATAAATACTTTGTTTACATATTCGAAGAAAAATCGATATTTTCTTTCTTAGCTGGTGAAATACAAGCGAAAATGTATTTTGTCACGTGACCGTGTTTCATACCTTCTCACAAAGTAGCTTTGTCCCGCGGGATCGCCACAGGAAACCCATTCACAGCAAGCGCGCGCTCGTCCGTCCCGTGGGACATCGCGAGGATATTACCACAGGAAACCCATGCATAACAAGAGCGCGCGCGCCAAGCAAATTAAAACAAGCGCGCGCATTTTTTGTCTTTTTAGCGTATCAATAAAATAGTAAATAAATTATTGAAATTAACATCGTCAGGAGAAGTGGCTGGGCTGCCTGTGGGTATGGTGCTCCGCTCGCGCAGCACTTTATGTGAATAGCAGTAAGTACGGCTAATTAGCTACGCGTACTTCACGGGTTTTCTGACTGCACTCTAGCACCATTTTAAAAGTACAGAATAGTAGTAACTATATAGTACAAAAAACCAATAATTAAACAATGGAACACAATTGTAGTTAGCCATATTCAATTAGTTTTCGTTTGTATTTTATTGTTTTTGATATATATATACCGGGACTACCCAGACTACCCGGACTACCGAGACTACTCAGACTACCGGGACTACCGAGATTAGCGAGACTACCCAGACTACCCAGATTACTGGGACTACCCAGACTACCGGGACTACCGGGACTACCCAGACTACCGGGACTACCCAGACTACCGGGACTACCGAGACTACCCAGACTACCCAGACTACCGGGACTACCGGGACTACCCAGACTACCCAGACTACCCAGACTACCCATACTACCAAGACTACCCAGACTACCCAGACTACCCAGACTACCCAGACTACCGGGACTACCCAGACTACCCTGACTGCCCAGACTACCCAGACTACCCAGACTACCCAGACTACCCAGACTACCCAGACTACCCAGACTACCGGGACTACCCAGACTACCCTGACTGCCCAGACTACCCAGACTACCCAGACTACCCAGACTACCCAGACTACCCAGACTACCCAGACTACCCAGACTACCCAGACTACCCAGACTACCCAGACTACCCAGACTACCGAGACTACCCAGACTACCGGGACTACCCAGACTACCGGGACTACCGAGACTACCCAGACTACCCAGACTACCGGGACTACCGGGACTACCCAGACTACCCAGACTACCCATACTACCAAGACTACCCAGACTACCCAGACTACCCAGACTACCCAGACTACCGGGACTACCCAGACTACCCTGACTGCCCAGACTACCCAGACTACCGGGATTATCGGGTACTGGGTACTACTGGGTAGTGTTTGTTTCACGGAATAAGTGCATGCACTCTAGCGACTGGATAAAGAATGTATAGTTCTCATTTGAAACAATGGACTCGCGTTTCTTTTATCTCTACACAACGATCTATTAGCCGTCTTTGTTATTCAAATAAACGCGAAAAGCGTGCAGCGTCAAAGCGTCAAAGTAGCGTAAAGAAAACTGACTTATGAAACATCTCTATTAACTTTGATTTGAAACGAAACGAAAAGACGACTCCGAGAGGCGAGAAAACTGATTTCCGTAAGTTAACGCCCAGTGTGTAAGGATGACAACTGTTTAACAACATATCATTTTAGTCTAAATAAATCCTCACATGCACTCTGCATCTCCGGTCAGATTTGTTCTTTTTTACACTTTTTGGCTTAGAAGGGGGGTGGGGGTGGCTCACGGGCATCCTGTGACCCCCCCCCCCCCAGATACGCCCCTGCCTATACATATGTACATCCTTCAATCACTAGTCGTGCAGAGCCTGGACCAACTATTGCCTACCATCACGTCCATGATAAACTTGTCTCTTCAGACTGGGCATTTTGCAAGCCAGTGGAAAGAGGCGTTAGTAACTCCATTATTGAAGAAATGTGGCTTAGAACCGGTCAATTGTAACCTTCGTCCCGTGAGTAACTTGGCGTACATCTCCAAGCTGGTCGAGACAGCTGTTGCTGATCAATTAAAATCCTACATTGAATGAAAATGATCTCTATCCTGCCCTTCAATCAACTTACAGGAAACATCACAGCACTGAGACTGCTCTACTTAAAGTGCGCAATGACATTCTCATGAAAATGAACCAACAACAGGTAACACTCCTAGTCATGCTGGATTTAAGTGCAGCTTTCGATAACGTCAACCACAAGACCCTCTTGGAACACTTAAAATTCAAACTTGGTCTGTGTGGCACTCTTTTAAAATGGTTCACGTCATCCTGTCAAGCCGTTCATACCGTGTCACAGTTAATGGAAAGCTTTCACGACAGTTTAACTTGAACTGTGGGGTGCCCCAGGGCTCATGCCTTGGGACTTTGCTATTTTTTTTTTATTTATTTAATAACTTTAACAGGGCAATGAAAAGACTCGTAGTCCATAGAAGCAAAGCCCCATACCAAATACACTGTACACATAGACAATACAATTACAATATAGATTAAAAATACAAAAAAAAAATTATGGGTTAGTTTGTCTGCATTTAGAGCAGATTGTTTTGAAAGTTTTAATTCGATCTGGATCAAAAGCTGAAATGAGTAGCGATTTATAGTGTGCATGCATGGAGTTTCTTTTTGGAAGTACAGTTCTTGATATCAGAAGACAGAGAATTCCAAAGGATAACTGATGCGGTTAAAGTAAGAGTCCCTAAAGGTTGACGTTTTTGTAATATTAGGTATGTAATTGATATGAGCTACTGCGTTCCTTGTTGATCTACAAGCATTTCCGTAAGAAGTTACATATTTAGAGATATCAAGACTAAAGGGTTTAATTGAGACGACATTTGTATAGGAAATCGCACGATCTTGAGTACAATTCGGAATTAATAGGTACGAGTAATGTTTTGAAAGTTCAAAGGCTCGTCCTATTTGAGAGTTTTCAAAATATTACGAGTAACTATTAATTCTGAATTGTACGAGAAGATCGTGCGATTTTTTATTTATAATACACTATCGTTGCCATAGCGACTTAATAGGTACTCTACAGTCCTCTCGTCCAATCAGATCGAATCGAGTAATTTTGTATAGTGTATTATAAGTAAAAAAATACGAGATCTAAGTACTCAAACCAATACCAAATTGGGACCATGTCTAGTTTAATTAGCCTATCTCTGTAGGATAGATCTACAGTACCAGCCTTACCGGCCAGTGTAAGGATGTACTTAGTCGCACGGCGCTGTATACGTTCAATCAAAAGCAAATCCCGAGTGCTGGACTGAGGAGCCCAAACCTGACTCCCATAGCACAAAACAGAGCGTACTAGGGACAGATACAGAGCACGACGCAGATCAACTCCTACAGAGGTAGGCGTATTTCGCCTAAGAAATCCTAAGACCTTGTTGGCCTTGGCAATAACAGAGATGACATGGTTATGCCATGTCAAATCATTTGATATGATAACTCCTAGGTCCCTTTGCGAGTTGGCCTCGTTGAGGATGTCAAACTCGATAGTATAACTACGAAAAGGCGGATTTCGCTTTCTAGAGATCTTCAAGACGTCGCATTTACCAGGGTTAAAGTTTAGGTCCCAATCATGACTCCAAGAAACAAGACCATTCAAATCATATTGAAGTGCGAGATGGTCTTGTTGGGACCTCTGTGCACGGTAGCATTTGGTGTCATCTGCGAAAAGTACCGTATACGCACCCGCCGATGTGACATCCGAAAGATCATTTACGTTTAAGCGTAGTCTCCGTAGTAAGCGTAGCCTCCGTAGTAAGCGTAGTATTCGTAGTAAGCGTAGTCTGCGTAGTAAGCGTAGCCTCCGTAGTAAGCGTAGTCTTCGTAGTAAGCGCGTAGTAAGCGTAGTCTGCGTAGTAAGCGTAGTAAGCGCGTAGTAAGCGTAGTCTCCGTAGTAAGCGTAGTCTCCGTAGTAAGCGTAGTCTGCGTAGTAAGTGTAGTCTGCGTAGTAAGCGTAGTAAGCGCGTAGTAAGCGTAGTCTGCGTAGTAAGCGTAGTAAGCGCGTAGTAAGCGTAGTCTCCGTAGTAAGCGTAGTCTGCGTAGTAAGCGTAGCCTCCGTAGTAAGCGTAGTCTGCGTAGTAAGCGCGTAGTAAGCGTAGTCTGCGTAGTAAGCGTAGTAAGCGCGTAGTAAGCGTAGTCTGCGTAGTAAGCGTAGTCTGCGTAGTAAGCGTAGTCTCCGTAGTAAGCGTAGTCTCCGTAGTAAGCGTAGTCTGCGTAGTAAGTGTAGTCTGCGTAGTAAGCGTAGTAAGCGCGTAGTAAGCGTAGTCTGCGTAGTAAGCGTAGTAAGCGCGTAGTAAGCGTAGTCTCCGTAGTAAGCGTAGTCTGCGTAGTAAGCGTAGTCTGCGTAGTAAGTGTAGTCTGCGTAGTAAGCGTAGTAAGCGCGTAGTAAGCGTAGTCTGCGTAGTAAGCGTAGTAAGCGCGTAGTAAGCGTAGTCTCCGTAGTAAGCGTAGTCTGCGTAGTAAGCGTAGCCTCCGTAGTAAGCGTAGTCTGCGTAGTAAGCGCGTAGTAAGCGTAGTCTGCGTAGTAAGCGTAGTAAGCGCGTAGTAAGCGTAGTCTGCGTAGTAAGCGTAGTCTGCGTAGTAAGCGTAGTCTCCGTAGTAAGCGTAGTCTCCGTAGTAAGCGTAGTCTGCGTAGTAAGTGTAGTCTGCGTAGTAAGCATAGTAAGCGCGTAGTAAGCGTAGTCTCCGTAGTAAGCGTAGTCTGCGTAGTAACCGTAGTCTCCGTAGTAAGCGTAGTCTGCGTAGTAAGCATAGTCTCCCTAGTAAGCGTAGTCTTCGTAGTAAGCGTAGTCTGCGTAGTAAGCGTAGTCTGCGTAGTAAGCGTAGTAAGCGCGTAGTAAGCGTAGTCTCCGTAGTAAGCGTAGTCTCCGTAGTAAGCGTAGTCTCCGTAGTAAGCGTAGTCTGCGTAGTAAGCGTAGTCTCCGTAGCAAGTGTAGTCTCCGTAGTAAGTGTAGTATCCGTAGTAAGTGTAGCCTCTGCCCCTAGAAAAACTCCTAGAAGCGTGAAAATGCAGAATACCCTAGAATAAAGTGCGTAGAACACAAATTTAACGTTAAAAACGGATTTTAAAGGGTTTTTTGGTAGCAAAGTGCCTTTATATCACAAAAGGATCTTTATTTGTGACGTCATAACTTCCCCTTCTGACTTCCGATTGCAAATCTAAGACCGTTACCCTCTTCCTCTTGAGTTGTTCTATTTCTTGTGTAACGTTGGTGTCAATCGCAGCTTCTAACTCTAGTTAGGAGGGTCAGAACATGGGGCCTTATGTAAAGTGTACATCCAAGTAACCCTTGATTTTTTTTTTCAAGATGAAGATTTTTCGAACTAGGGTTAGCTTTTTAAACATGTTCCCGTTGAGCTATGGCAATGAAACTTGGTGAGTGTATGTTTTAAGACATGGCGCTTCTTTTGAAAGTATTTTGGTTCGAATCGGTGTGCATGCGCAGAAGTTGATTTTGCGACTTTAGGACCGAATGTGAGAGGCCTTTCTAAAATAGGCGAAAACTTGTGCGATTCCAACGAGCTTCCACTATGTTAGTATTTAGGACATTACCTTTTCAACGAGGTATTTTGCAACGAGATCGGGTGTGTAGTTCTTGAGTTAATTTTTAATCCTAACCCAATTTTCTCACATTCGGACCTAAATTGAAACGTATAATTTTTCGACGAACCAAAAATCCCACGGCAACCAAACATGTATCGTTGGATAGCCCTACTCCTAATCTCTCACAAACCAGGATTTACACAGCTCTAATTATATTTTAGTTTGAGACATATTTCTAACCTTAATTAGAAAAAAGGTAAAATTATAAAGTCAATTGTTAAGGTGGCTATTGCACTTATGTAAACGATTTCTTCAGGAATAAAACATCTGATAATTGTTAGTTCAGTATATAAGTATGAGTGTGATTAAATGAAATCTCGATTTTCTAAAAAATTTTGGGTTTTTTTTAGTTTGTTTTTGTTGCCATAGCAACGGAAAATCACGTGATCTCAAAAAAGGTATCATTTTAAAGCTGATACCTAGTTCTATAACATATTAGTAAAAGATTTGGTTTAGCGATTTTTCTTCATGGTTTTCGTGCCGTTGCCATAGCAACATTTATTGTGCAATAATGTCCTATTGCATGGTACATCTTCAAGGGAAGACCTTTATTTTTGTTTTATAAATACATGCCTTTAAACAAGTTCTTCAGGAAGAATATTTAGGCTAAACATTAAAGATTGTGTAAGTTTCATTGGTCTTTACTAATACGATTTAATATTTATCTTACATATATTACCATATAAAAGTACATTGACACTTGGGCTACAAATCGTCTATACATTGTTATCAGATAATATCTAAACGTTCCGATAGATACAGCAGCTTCAATATCAAAAAGTATTGTTGACCATTCTACCTTGTTGCCATGTTAACAAAATGTTTGTCTACGTGTCAATATAAGCAAAGTCTTCCGTCTGTTGTTTATGCCACGAAAAGCAGACCACCGTCCGGGAGTCAGACATCCAGCTTGTGTTTGAAACCCACACCGAGGCTAATGAGATCTGGAGACGGGGGAATACGGCTGTGTGGCACACCAAGTGCATTAACAAAGTTAAGAACATAAAGCTGAAGAGGGCCAGCCATAAAGGAAAGCAACCAGCCATAGAGGGTAAGCTTTGTTAATGCACTTCATACAACAGATGCTAACACGCGCGTGATCACTACGATAGTGGGCTCTGGAGCCTGCTGGCACCGACAAGGTAACTTACACATCTATTCACACACCACACCATACAACAGGTGTCGACACACGCGTTGGGTTCTACGATAGTGGACACATCCGGCCTGACACCGGCGCTTGGATGCATACAAATTCCTGCATACACCACAGACGGCCAGCTGGCATTTAGCACGTTGGAGGTCTTGCCTTAGTCGTCCGCCTACAACAGCCAATATTCACTCAGCTGGCAAACCCTTTGGTAACCATACACGCATCACACACACTTATGACCTCCAGCCTACAACAGTGCCCACACACATAATCCTTCCAAAAACAAGAGCTTAAGCGAATAACGAATAAAGGTACTTTATTGACAAATACATTGCAGCCGTGAGGCTGAATTGCATATTTACAAAATCAAATCAAATCAAAATTAAAGCTAGAAAAGAATAATTTGTCAACTAATTCTAATATAAATATATATATAATAAGATCTAAAAACATATATAATAATAAAATTCCAAACGGATGGCTAAGATCATAATTAATTATTTGCGCGAATGGCTGATTTAATTATAAAACTATCTCTATAAACCTGTTTGTCCGATAACGAGGAATTGAAAACTTTGATCATCACTGAGAGGAACAGTCTACCAGCTACAACTTTCCAATACATTGCAACTTTCGGTTGGTACATATTGTACTTTAGGAGATATTTCAGAATGAAATTCGAAATAAAACACGTAGGTCCGAATATGAGAGAGTTAGGGACCGAATGCATGTGAGGGTTAGGCCCGAATTAATGTGAGGACCGAATGTGAGAGTTAGGTCCGAATGCGAGAATTAGGCCCGAATGTGAGAAAAAGGTCCGAATGTGAGGCCCGAATGTGAGAAAAAAGGTCCAAATATATAGGTCTGGCCCCTCCCCAACACACATAATACCAAATTTATATTTTGTTGCTTTGTGGGTATCGCAAAAACAACGCGCATTAATTGTTTCATTATTGAGATAAAGTGTCTACTTGAATTGTTCAGGTACATCTATACGATAGTATTATGGAATTATTCAACAAAGTAAAACTTGAAATAACACAAACACAACATGAGATGTTGGAGAATACCTTCATTTACATTTTAGCTAGCCCGTTAAACAAATGCAATTCTTCGCCACCTTTCCCCTGCGTGTTAAGTTGTTGGTAGATTTAAGGATTATTTACTCATTCAGAGAAGTCTTATGTATGAAACTGACAAGGAAGTGCTGTCTTTAATTTACTTCGTTTGTTGAACGTTTGCCAAATCCTAGTGATGAAAACAATGGTCTTGGCCATCTCGAGTATATTAAGGCCTGGGTCAATCACTAATTGTATAAATTTTGGATAAAAAAATATTTTGAAGACAAAGAACATCTAAATGAACGTTTTTCTTCTATAATTTACTAAACTCGACGTCCTTAAATTTTTGAGGGTACTTTTAAGATGTCACGTGACCTGATGACGTCACAGTGATGAAATATTGTATTGTAAACTTCAAAGCAAAATGCGGTCGTGGGTATAACACCAGTCTTGAAAGTAACCATGCTTAACTATGAGCCTTAATGTGCTTCCAAACAAACAACCTGGAAAACCTGACTACAGTTTTTCTTTAGTGAGATAAAGCCCAAAACAGGTCACGTGACTTTTACATATTTCTTTTAAAAATGGAAAAACTCAACAATGTAAAGTGGATGACAAGTTTTTCGGGCTGTATGTTGTGAAGCACATCCAGGCTCACAGTTAAGCATGGTTACTTTGAACTCTTTAGTAATACCCGCGACCGCATTTTGCTTTGAAGTTTACAACACAATATTTGGTCACTGTGACGTCATCAGGTCACGTGACATCATAAACGTACCCTCAAAAAATTAAGGACGTCGAGTTTAGTAACTTATCGAGGAAAAAAGTTGATTTAGATCTTCTATGTCTTCAAAATAATTTTTATCCGAATTTTAAGTAATTAACGATTGACCCAGGCCTTAATATACTCGAGATAATGTCCGGCGATTTCAAAATTTGCCAAATTAACAATATATGCAGTGGTGATGTTAAACGTTGTAGAGAAACAGATAAAAGATGGTCAACAAATAGTACGTAACCAACACAATCTTTAATGTTTAGCCTAAATATTCTTCCTGAAGACCTTGTTTAAAGGCATATGTTTATAAAACAAAAATAAAGGTCTTCCCTTGAAGATGTACCATGCAAAAGGCATTATTGCGCAATAAATGTTGCTATGGCAACGGCACGAAAACCATGAAGAAAAATCGCTAAACCAAATCTTTTACTAATATGTTATAGAACTAGGTATCAGCTTTAAAATGATACCTTTTTTGAGATCACGTGATTTTCCGTTGCTATGGCAACAAAAACAAACTAAAAAAAACCCAAATTTTTTTAGAAAATCGAGATTTCATTTAATCACACTCATACTTATATACTGAACTAACAATTATCAGATGTTTTATTCCTGAAGAAATCGTTTACATAAGTGCAATAGCCACCTTAACAATTGACTTTATAATTTTACCTTTTTTCTAATTAAGGTTAGAAATATGTCTCAAACTAAAATATAATTAGAGCTGTGTAAATCCTGGTTTGTGAGAGATTAGGAGTATAGGGCTATCCAACGATACATGTTTGGTTGCCGTGGGATTTTTGGTTCGTCGAAAAATTATACGTTTCAATTTAGGTCCGAATGTGAGAAAATTGGGTTAGGATTAAAAATTAACTCAAGAACTACACACCCGATCTCGTTGCAAAATACCTCGTTGAAAAGGTAATGTCCTAAATACTAACATAGTGGAAGCTCGTTCGCCTATTTTAGAGAGGCCTCTCACATTCGGTCCTAAAGTCGCAAAATCAACTTCTGCGCATGCACACCGATTCGAACCAAAATACTTTCAAAAGAAGCGCCATGTCTTAAAACATACACTCACCAAGTTTCATTGCCATAGCTCAACGGGAACATGTTTAAAAAGCTAACCCTAGTTCGAAAAATCGTCATCTTGAAAAAAAAATCAAGGGTTACTTGGATGTACACTTTACATAAGGCCCCATGTTCTGACCCTTCTAACTAGAGTTAGCAAGCTGCGATTGACACCAACGTTACACAAGAAATAGAACAACTCAAGAGGAAGAGGGTAACGGTCTTAGATTTGCAATCGGAAGTCAGAAGGGGAAGTTATGACGCCACAAATAAAGATCCTTTTGTGATATAAAGGCACTTTGCTACCAAAAAACCCTTTAAAATCCGTTTTTAACGTTAAATTTGTGTTCTACGCACTTTATTCTAGGGTATTCTGCATTTTCACGCTTCTAGGAGTTTTTCTAGGGGCAGAGGCTACACTTACTACGGATACTACACTTACTACGGAGACTACACTTGCTACGGAGACTACGCTTACTACGGAGACTACGCTTTCTACGCAGACTACGCTTACTACGGAGACTACGCTTACTACGGAGACTACGCTTACTACGGAGACTACGCTTACTACGCGCTTACTACGAAGACTACGCTTACTACGAAGACTACGCTTACTACGGAGACTACGCTTACTACGGAGACTACGCTTACTAGGGAGACTACGCTTATTAATTACGCGCTACTACAACAACTATTAGGATTTCATTGCCATGTGTATGCATCTCAGGACATTAGGATTCGGGTCTTACATGGGGTCCATGCCAAAGTTATTCTTATTATTTTTTCTAATTATTATAATTATTTTTCTTATTATATATTCTTATTATTTTTTAAAGCGCATTTGATCATTACGCCATGAAACTGAATGCGCTTTATAAGTTAATAAATTATTATTATTAATTATTAATCATGATCTGAATTTGACCAAAACTGTTATGCAGGGGAGATATAGGGACTGATTATTCAAGTGGAACGATTTTTTTTTTCAAAATGGGGCGATTATTTAAGGAAATACGTTATATGCTACTTTTCATTTTGTTTCTGATTGTTTCACCGTTGTTTCTCGTATATTTTCGTTTTTCATGCAATTGCGTTACTGAATAGGCAGTATTTGGCGCCAGCGGTTAAGCACCTAAATGTAGAATAAACATGGCGGACATGACGTGAAATGCAATGTTCACGTAAACCAACTTTGCAATATGCAAGCATAGGAGCTAAACCCTGCAGATGATGTCTAAGTGTTACTTTATACTTCTACCTACTTGAAGGGGAATGATGGAAGATAGGATGACCAGTCCCGAGGTAAAAATTCAGATCTGTTGCATACCATTCAGTGATTTCCTTCTTAGAATTAAGTCTTAGTTTAAAACAATGTATCTTTATTACTTGTGATAAGAGAGCGAAGAATTTACTGTACGTTAACTTAAAATTAACTGTCTTTTTTATCACATAAATTCGATGAGAACGTGTCAATGTAGATGGCTGCCAATGTCTGGATCGTTTTGTTTTATAAACATATTTGCACTACAGGATACAACCATCCCCCCATACATGTACAGTATTAAGCTATGCTACTGGAAGTGTAAAATTCACAGTTTTTTGTTTAATTTGTGGTGTTTCTATAGTCTTTCATATTTTATCAACCAATACTATGTCTATGATAATATTGTTAGCAGACTTGTTGATAGTATGAAAATTGAGTAATCAGGCATAGCTAGAAATCGTTAAAAGGTTGATCGAACTAACAACGTGACAACCCTTTAACGATTAGTTGACGGTATTTTTTGCACAATCTCAAAAAAATGAGAGTGCGTGAATTAAGTACCAAGTATGACCAGCTATAATAAATTTAGTACATACTTTGTGTGGGCCAAGCAATCGGTATGGATTGTGTTATCTTATATATCTTGTAAATTTGTTTTGAGCAAACTGAAACTGAAATTGAAACTAAAGAGGAACATTTAGGCACCTAATTTCCCTCTTCTTTCCATCTTTTTCCTTTTCTTCTTCTTCCATGCATGTGCTTCATCGATTGAGTCAGTAAATTGGTATCATTTATATTGCAATTGTTGGCAGACTCTTTTTGTGTCATACAGTTTGTATTTCTTGCATATATGCATGCTTAATGATCCAATAACAGGTTTGATAATGCTGAAATCATTGAAAAAAGCCAATTAATATTACAGGGGCAGGAGATAGTCCCCTAGTATATATCTTTAGAAATATTTGCTATAAAGAAAATATTACTGACTGACCCCCTCACCCTCTTCCCCACCCCTACTCCCAAGGAATTTGTATTATGTATTGCTGGCTTTCACTTGACGTCACGGCGGCCATCTTGGTTGAACTTCAACAAAAGATTGCTCATTAGTGTCTCTTGTCCGTTCCACCAACATGGCTGCCACTCTTTTATATTTTGACTCTCAAAGGAATGATTGAAAACCAGCAATAGTCCTGTCAAGTCCAGAATTTGAAATCTCAGGGTAGCTGCAGTGTAGCAGGGTGATCGTCACCTACATAATTATACTGTACTATGTACACTCTTTCATCGCTTTGAAACCAATTTGTATTTGTAAGGAAAATGCTGGTCAAGTGTTCCTCCTTATGGGAAAAGAGTATAGAATTTCCAGGAGTATCAGAGCACAGTGGTTCTTCCAACAGTTTAACTCTGTTCTCCCACAGCCAAAACCTCAAGATGAATTAGTAAGTCTTTATTTAAGAATTGGTAAGTTAAGCATATGCTCTGACTGTTTGAGAACCATGTGTATTTACAGAACACACATGCAAATGACATTTATAGAATATTACACATGCTCTGGTTCATAGTTGATTTAAAATTTATATATATATGGGCAATTCCATTGTCACAGACGTAATATTCAATACCATAAAAAATATTAAAGTGAACATTAAAAGAGAAAGACAAAAAGCTTCATAAGTGATATTTTATGTGAATATAGGTATATACTCACCTATTATTTATGTTTTTATTTTTTACCAATCTGGTGAATTTTTCTAACATTTTCAATGAAAAAATGTTGTGTCACGGAGGTAACTTCAAATAAACCTTTGTTACCAGGTGAAATTATTAATTTGATAATCCCTATGAATTTTCACATCTTTTTAAATATATTCCATTTTTCCAGGTTGCATCTGTTGTCTAATACATATATAGACGATGTCAGAATAACGGGAGAGAACAACAACACCCCCCTGAAAAACTGGCACCCTGGTTATGACCAAAACCTTGTTTTCAGGAAGTGCAAAATATATTCTCTGTAATCAATACCATATTTCCATCTAAAAAACTAATTTGAAAACTAGTTGTGAATGATTTTTTTGCCAGTCTCATGTGGAATTGCCCATGTATATAAAATATTGATTAAATATATTCCATTTTTCTAGGTTGCATCTGTTGCATGTCTAATACATACACAGACGATGTCACAATAATGGGAGAGAACATTACAGTCACATCACTCAACTTCGTCTTACAGTGGTATGCTTTGTGTTCTCACCACATTCTGACATCATCTGTGCATCTATTTATTATAAGTTATATAGAGTACAGAGCACATGGAAAATGGAATCTATTTATATGTAATTCCCTGGGCTCTTCTTTTAGTGACCTACATGCACAAAGGGACCACAATTAAAAAACAAAAGACAAACAATAATTATAATAAAAAAACAGGAAGCCTAATAAAGAAATGAAACTCAAACAAAAAGATTGCATTTCGAATTAATGTTACAGTGTACTACAGATTGAGCTATTTGCAGAAATGTTCCATTAATAAAAAATGGATAAATGAACACATGAATAAAACAACCCAATTCATTTTATCAAGGTAGCTAAATACTGTGTATACAGTAGAATGGTTTAGTAGTCCTGGGTTTAATGCCCAGATAATTATGAGGCATCACATATGTCTTGAATTTGTATGTGGGTTTTCCTGCCCCAGTAAACATGATTGGACAATGAGTGTTGTATGCATAATATAGTAGTGATAGTGTGTGTAAGAGTGCAGTGGAGTGCCTGGAAACTAGCTGTACTATATAGCTCAGTTGTCTTCCTCTATAAATAAAGTATTTTTTTCTCTAGTTGGCATCAAATGAAGAACTTGAAATCCTCTCTGTCAATGAGTGTTGTATGCATAGTATAGTAGTGATAGTGTGTGTAAGAGTGCAGTGGAGTGCCTGGAAACTAGCTGTATTATATAGCTCAGTTGTCTTCCTCTATAAATAAAGTATTTCTTTCTCTAGTTGGCATCAAATGAAGAACTTGAAATCCTCTCTGTCCTCTCTGAGGAATCTCACAGCACCTCATCAAGTAAATCAAAACTACGCCTTGTGCCATCAACTCATATTACGTTTATTGGTAGAAAGTATCGCTTTGTATTTTGTTTGGATATTAGTCCATCATTAGCTATTGTGGTAAGTGACATACAAATATATTCTATTCCAGTTAATATATGAAAAATATTCTGTGATGTGTTATGATGTAAGCTTACATGTATCAACTTTGCAAATGTTAGGACAACCATGATAAAGCTTTTTGCTCCTTTGGTTGCCAGTCATGGCTACTTTTTTATTTGCAAAGTATGCAACTTGATTAGATGTTTTCAAATCAAACAAACATTTTATATTATTATAATAATGGTTAACTGCAACTACATGTACTAGAGCAGATGTCATATGAGTGTGAAACACTATACTGTGGCTGTATTGGTTGTAATGTTGTTGAATCAAAGAACAGATACAGAACTGTGGTGGCTGGTATCCCTTTTATTGGAAAGCACTGTCCACTCAGCAACTCAAAGCAATGTGGGATGAGACACACTGAATACCAGAAATACCTATCATTTCATTGGTGACGTTATATGTCTATAAAAACACACAAATCCTGCAGTAACTGTGCTGTTACCACGTAGTGATGTATACACAGTCATATGAAATCTACTCTATGTAATAATAATTACTGATAAATACTTAACACTTATTGACTGGGACTGAGGGAAACAGTATCTTTTGTGGTCCCGAGACCGGAAATGTTTCCTGAGGCGGAGCCGAGGGAAACATTGGCGGTCGAGGGACCACAAAACATACTGCTTTCCCGAGGTCCCAGTCAATAAGTGTTTTGTTATATACCAAATGTCAAAGAACAAAATAAAAAGCAAAACGTCGCTGCCTACAGTTAAAGTTCACACAAAACTGACCTTTTTTCACATGTAGTTTTTTTTTGGAGAATTGTTGCAGCTCTTTTGGTGACATTCCTGGTTGGTTATCATCTTTTTCTTGGAATAAATGTTGTATATTGGTCTTAAAAGTTTGGCAATAAACACGAGTTTTGCCTCATGCATGTCCGAATGAATGAATTTGTAAACACGCGCTGCCAAAACTGCGGCTTCAAAGCTCAATCAACTTCCAGTTTTGTTATTACCGGTCAATAAAACTCACTGTTGCCCACTGAGAGTTGTTGCTGGGGAAACAGCAAAATTTGTTGATGTTCACGTGATGCTCTCTCGTTCAATCAGAGCACGGAAAAAGTTGACTTTGACAGTTGGTATATAGATGACTTTCAAAAATGGCGGCCTAGTACATGAGAATGAGGCCACAAAGGCCTTGTTACCAGAAAATAAGCGTGGCGACACTTCTATTGCTATCAAAGACGATGTATTCCTTTTCCTTTTAAAATACCTATTTTATGTGCATTTTACAGGATAATTTTTATATATTTAGAATCATTTGATGCGATGTTGATTTTGGAGGCCTTTCTGGCCTCGTTATCGTGAACAATGAGCCCACCATTTTTGAAAGTCGTCTATATATATAACATTTATTAGTAGTGCTTGACAAGTGTAAATGAACATTGAATTGACCTTAATTTTGTACAATGTGCTGTAACTGATCAAATTTCTAATACATTATTGCAGGATATTCAGTCTGGTAGTGTTATCATTGATGAGGCTTTTCAAAAATTCAAAAACTGTTTAACAGGACTTGTTGCACCAGTATGTATCATCTAGACATAATTTGCAGTTCTTTGTAGTTTAATACGTATACAGGTATTATATCATACAATTATAATTACTATTAATAAAAATTATGATGTCTATTGTAAATAATGTTGTCATGGTGATACGTTGATGATCGATGACAGCGTCAAATATTATTATTATTATTATAATAATTACAAATACTGTTATTTAAGATGGTGGTGATGATGGTATTGATTGCTGATGTTGAAGTTGATGATGATGGCAATAAACATTATATCTGCATGTACAGTAGATCTGTCAGTCATAATATGTAAACATTTTATTAAGTGATTAACAAATACAGTTTATCTCATGTTATGATTTTATACAGTTTTCAGTTCCTGGTAACAAGGTTGTTCTATGTCCTGAGTTGTACATTACTGTTTTGGCATATACCTCTGTAATGAGTCCAGAAACCCCACAGGTATTAAGATAATATTAGTTAAACATTAATTTAATAATAGCATTCAAATCATGGCCCATTGCATGAATACAATTATACATGTACAAGTGTGATCATTTAATAAATAATATACTACGTATACATGTATACTTATAATTATTGACTAAATGGGCTTGATGGGAAAGTAATTTGCTGAAGCCATAACTTTAGACTTTAGACTTCTTTTAGACTTTTTTAATTTCACACATATAAAAATAGAAGAAACATATTATTATAGGGATGTTATTATTGTGAAATGTATTAATGTCAATCAGACACATGCATGTGGCTGCTGATTAGAAGTAGTAAAGACTTTCAAGTCAGCAGCATGTAACAAGCACAGTGAGTTCTGTACAGAATGAATGAGAGCCAAACATTCCACTATCTGGTCTGACCTAACTCAGGCATAAGCATTTTATCACACATTTTTATGATTGTTTTTGACCATTTTATTTCTATTTTTGGATGTGCACTGGTCCAGGTCCAGATTTTGGTTGTCCAGAACACCTTCAAAAATCCTTATGTGCCCCAACATGTGACTATTTTCAAAGGTTTTCTTGATGGGTCATATGATAAACTACTTTCTTGCTCAATAATAATGAGGTCATATCTTTAAAAGGCAACACTTCTAACTAGAGATGGGGAAGGGGTATTTACATCATCCAGTACACGTAGTACAGTTGTGTGTATTTCTCAAACTACTTAAAACTGTTCTAGACACTTCTGTAGCATTATGTAACTAAATAATATCTTCTTTCATTTTGTTTGACAGATACTCATTCAAGGCATTCTTGTAACAGAGGAAAATGTTGCTTCTGTTCTTGAATGTGTTTATGCAAAGCTCATCAAACTTGAAAACTCAACAGCAGAAACTGTGGCATCTACACGAAATGCATCATCAAAAACACAGACTCACAAGACAGAAAGTGATTCTGATAGCCTCCAGTCTGACCCTGTCATGCTGATGTCACCAGAAGCTGGTCCATTTGCAATGCTTCGTAGTGCAATACTTGCATTGCAACTTCTTCCAGACAATGCAAGTGCAGGTATGGATTTTGTCAAATGGGTTAGCTGTGGCCACATGCCACCCATCTGTACATTATTCTACCAATATGTACAGTGCAAACTAAATCTTGCCCTTTTTGTACTTGACTGAATGGCTGTCTTAGAGGGTGGTTTATGTTGACAAGACCTTGATTATTTTCAGGTGCAGTAGTGATTACAGATGGTGTATTTGCTTTGCCTGATGCATCAGCAGTAGATTCCTTGCTGGCACAATTGAGAGGAAGTACAGTGTGTTGCACCTTTCTAAAAGTTGGCAGTGGATTTCATGCTCATTGCAGGTTGGAAACATAGTAACAATCTATAGCACTCACTCACTCACTCACTCACTCACTCACTCACTCACTCACTCACTCACTCACTCACTCACTCACTCACTCACTCACCCAACCAACCAACCAACCAACCACATGCCCACCAACCACCCACACACCGTAGTCTTGAACTAGAATCATACTAACTATAACTACATGTATACCATACTTCCATCTGCAGTATATAATTATTATAATTTATTTTGTTGGCACATTTTCTGTATCACTCTCATGTCTTTTGTCATCTTTCCTCAGCATTGGTTACATTCCTCATTGTGACTTAATGCAGTTTATTGCCATGGCAACATCTGGGGCATACCTTGCCAGTACTCCAGCTGTAAGTCCCTGTAATGTCATCTAATTTATAAACATGAATATGGCTGTTTATTGATCTTATTAAAATAATAATCAATTGATTATTTAATTGATTTAAGGTGTCAAAAGAGGCTTGCAAAGATGGATGTAAAGGTATACAGCATAATTTCACTTATTGCAAATTTTACTTTTGAAAGTTTCAATTAATATGTTAAAAGAATGGTGGATGGGTTTTTGTTTTCAGTGTTATTGCCAAGATAAGATTTCTTGTTGTTCACATTTTATTGTTTTGATTTAATCATTAAAGTTTCTTAATTTTCCAGACTTGCCAGTCATGAATCTCTACCACAAGTCCCTTTTGTGTTGGAGTTTTCAAAGAGATTATGACCTAAGTAAGATAGAGTCATGGATAGGTAAGGGTGCCTATGAAATGAATTACACATCTCACGGGCAATGAAGCTATAATAACCTTCTCCAGTGGAATCTGTCACTCCCTGTAAACTTGTTTGTTTGTTGGTTTTCTTGCTTGCTTGCTTACTTGTTTGTTTGTTTGTTATTTCTCAAATATTATAATTACTAGGAATTATTGTAATTCACTTTTATTTATTGTAATTCACTTTATCATAAAGTGCAATGATATGTCAATAAACCTATTATTATTATTATTATATTGTGGGTCCAAAGTGTAGGGTTTGTGGGAAGGAGGTGGAGTCTGTTGGCCATTTGGCAAGTGGCTGTAGTGTTTTGGCCCAGAGGCAATATAAGAAGAGACATGATTGGATGGGGTTGAGGGTGTATTGGGAGCTGTGTCGGAAGTATGGGGTGAAGTGTGCTGATGTTTGGTATAAGGAGGTTCCAGATGAGGTCAGGATTTCGGATGATGGAGAAGTAGAGATTTGGTGGGACAGGAGCATCGAGACAACACAGAAGATGGAACATAATCGTCCAGATGTTACTGTGTTGAATCGGGCGACTCGTAAGTGGACCTTTGTTGATTTCTCGGTGCCTTGGGACCGTAATGTGGTGGTGAAGGAAGAGGAGAAAATTGCCAAATATTCTCCTCTTCCAAAGGAGATATGAAAGTTGCACCGGGTGTCAACAAAGGTGGTTCCATTGGTTGTTGGCTGTCTAGGGGTCGTGTCTAGTAATCTTGAGGGGTACCTGAAAGATCTCGGTATTCCAGATGCGCTGGGTGGTATGCAGACGTCTGCGGTCATAGGGACCACCCTCATTCTGCAGAGTGTGCTTATAGTCCGGCAGCTGGCACGACATACCATGTCATGCCGTCCATACAATGTTTTTGGCTATTTTATTATCCTATGGGGTGTAGGCTTTAAGAATCTGCTTGATGACACTTTGTCACCCTTGGGCATCGCAAGATAGTTAAGCGTTTTTGTACCCTACTTTATCGGATTTGGGCTTCCTGTGGTGAATGCCTTAATATTATTTTGAAGTACTTTATTCTTGACAAAATTTGAACTTCAGCATATGTTTGTGATATTTAGGCTGAGATGAACTGATTTGAGTCAAAATCCGCTAATTTTCGCCGTTTTGAGAGCGTTTTACGATGATACATTTGGACTCTAGTACCCAGTCCCACTCGAAACGTTACTTGCAAAGTTTCACTTTTCTTTTGCAATTTTTGTAAATGATGCATTTCAAAAGCAAAATCAACCAGTGCATGTCGATCAGAGATAATAAATATAATGCGTCGGAGAGTAATAGGAGATAAATACTGTAATACAGTAAATAATATATCTTGACAGTTCCTTGAATAATGTGTATTTTTGTTGTTGTTGTTGTTGAAAATCCTATTTAAAATTGTTCTGATGTAGGACAATCCCAATGGTATAGCAGTCAGTCCAGTCTTTCAGATCTTAATCTTCAATACTTTCCATTACTGTTTTGGTGAGGTCATTTAAGCATTCAATTGCTGCATTGCAATTGCAAAACAAAGTACAGGGTAATTTTGATCGGTTACAGCTGCACCTCATAGTCCTGCAAGGGTTGTCGCCATTGCAGTTGCACTTGATCAATTTCAGAATACTTTCTGGAGCCAATTTAATACCATCTGGTACAGTTGTGGGGAGCAATGTCTTTGAGGATTCGTCTCTGACATAACCGTATTCTTGAGGATCGAGAGAAGGTGGATCAAGTGAGGTTGCAGATTTCCAAACAGCTGTTTGTAAATGGGCTCGCTTTACATTTTCAACAAAGGCTTCTGTTGATGGAGGGAGTGTTTGAATTTTTGGAGCTGTAGCAGCACCGTTTCCAAATTTTGTGGCCCACAATTTGTACCTGATGGCGGACATCGTCGTCTCGTTGACCTTGCTACTGTAGCAGGCACCAATGAATTTTGTTGACTGGTCAATGACATCTTTCAGTTGAGAACCAGGGCAACCGACCAGCGACAAAGAGTTAGGAAAAGCCGTAAGATTCTTCAATACAGTTCCTTTTCCAACTCCAAAATAACTTGCAACGGTATCGCAACCTGATAGAGCATGTGCGGCGGGTAAGCAAGGGATGATTGGTTCGTGAACTTGGACAGTTGCTTTGATATCAATGACTGATCTTTGTTGAATTGGAGAGCTCATAAACAATGGACATGTGAGACTTTCCTGTCGATAATGATAAAGGAGTAGAACGAAAACATCTGTATCATCTGCAACAACCACGACGGTATCAGATTTCTCTCTCGCACACATGATAGCTTGCTGCACAATGATATTATCGGCTTCTTCGTGAGAGGTTGCAATATCTTGCCTTTCTATGACAACTCCCTTGTGGATCTCAGTTGGAATATCACCACTACCAGTAATCACTAACTTGTATCTTGATGTATGCTTAGAATGGAATGATGCATCATTGATTATGCTATTACAAATGATGGACATCAGCTGTTGCTTATTGGCTGTTACTGTGAGGATAGCTTTCTGTGATGGAAGAGGCATGTTCTCTGTCAACTGATACGACCTACTAGCTTCGCATTCTCTAGCTTGTCTGGTTACGCTCTTTGTACTGTATTGCCGGTATCTGTCAAAAACTAGGTAGACATCACTATCCAGTAGCTTTCTCTCTAGGTACTTTTTGAAGTTCTCAACAAAATCTGTAATGATACCTCTAGCTGGCCAATGGATCACCCATAGTACAGCAGAGCCATCGAGTACGGTTGCTGCAACAGACGCAGAGGCAACACATCTTGATGATGATTCCCTTGAAAGACGATTCTTGAGGTCTGATTTTGCTTTACATATTCTCATCATACCAGAATCATGGAACATTGAAGTTGGAACAGGAGCTAATTCATGGCTTAATACACTCTTGATATCAATATCTCTTGAGCTTGCTTGGATGCCTATCACTCTACTGTAAATCACGGAGGTGTCATATACTTTTTTGGTACCAATCTTGATGTGCTTCTGGCTGGCTGTAATGGTTGTGACTTGTTTGGAAATTGTGTCATGAAACATTTTTGGCCAACCTTTTTCGTATTCTTCCATTTGCTTTTTGCCAATGGTCACTGCTTTGTGGACATTTACTTTATCGTCTGCCATCTGACCAGTCACAATGTTTACAATAGAGGGTGGATGTGATGAAGGATCCAGTGGGTCAATGCACAACTCAATTTTCTTGTGAATACTTTCTCTGTCAGCCCCATCTGAATGTATTCGGGACTTCGTTTCTTCCTTGTGATTTACTTGATTTGTATCTTGCTCATTACAAACTAGATTTGCTGTATCTTGTTCCAGCCGACAACAGATATGAAGACCAAGGGCCCATGTCTTCAGCGTTTCTGGCTTTAAGGTAATCCCAATAATGCCACCAGGGCCATGGCCATAGCGCATGAAAGTTGTCTCAATATACATGTCGCTCCAAATGCCATTCCATACCCCTGGAACATGACGCATTACATGCTCTCCCTTCATAAACATCGCCAGCTCTTCTCCTTGCAAAGACTCCATTGAGCGAAGATAATAGAGACCATATCGCGCATAGTTGACATGGCCCGAAGCAAAAAAGTATGGTAGCATTTTCTTTACAGCAACAAGATGCAGTGGCCAATCACCTTCCCTCTCAGCTCTCACATAAAGCATCATAATGAACACAGGCCTTATAAAACACTCCACCCACAGCTTTGATGTTTTACTTTTGCTTGCTGCATCGTCAAGGTGTGATAAAAGATCCTCCATGTTTTTAACATCAGCATGATTAATGGCATTTTTCAGCAGCTCCTCAACAACGAACCTCATTGCTCTAACATTTTGTGGGAATTTCTTGCCTGACAGCATTTTCGTAACTCCAGCAAACGTGCTTGACAAAATTTCAGTGAGGCCAGATCCTTCCATGAGTGATCCAATTGCACCAACAAAACTCATTAACATATGCATTCCTCCGAGACGTAAGATAACATCGGAGAGTTCATTTGGATAGACCCATTTTACATCAACAGCTACCTTATACAGTTGTTGATCACTCGTAAAAACCACCTTTTTCTGACCTCGTTCATTGGTTAATCGCTTGGCCTCATGAAGGGCTGTCATCATTGTATCTGGATCAGACGGTGGCATGTCAATTAATGGCAGGTATACGGCTTGCGTTTTTGGTTTCAAAGTCTGCCCCTCTTCTCTTGTGACCATCGTATTAAACCCATTGAATTCAGGACAATTACTATTCTTGCTTATTTCACTCAAGAACACAAAATCCAGTTCCTTGGCTCTTCGTTCTGCGATAATACAGCTACAAAGAACTTTGAGTGATAGCACGCACTTCTTTGAACAATCATCTGGCATTGCTACTTTCTTTGGTCCTTGGTAGCGCTGTATTGGAATATCAAAATCGATTGGTGTAGACATGTCTTCCTTTGAGATTCTAGGGATTATTTCCGAGGTGTCTTCATTATCATCGGTGGCACTCTTTGGCTGCGCTATGAGCATCGCCAGCGAATGTGTTGTCATCTTCCCATTTTGGGATGATATGTCTGCATCAAAATTATCTGCAACAGCTTGTATAAGTCCAAGGTCTCCTTGATGTATTCCACTAAGTTGGATGTCTTTGGTTGCTGCAAGCGCTGCGGATTTCTTGAAACGCAGTATTTCATCATAGGAACAAGTCACTCTAAACTGATACATCTGACTTATCAGTGATTTTGAGTCCCTGATTAAATTTCCAAGGGCTATCTGCAGATTTGTGGGATGATTGGAAAGGATGCTGGTGATTATGTTGCCTATCAGAAGCGCAGGTAGTGTGTAATTCAGATTTGATGATAGGTTTGCTAGAAGATCCATCAGGGTTGCACTTACAGAATTGGATATATTTTCCTTGGTGATTCTGATATCATATCGAGATTTATCCACAGCAATCTGCTTAACTTCAGTGCGAATAGTGTTAGCGATCTTATCAATCAGAATGTCACGTTCGTCTTCCTCTTTGTCATTAACTAGATTAAGCACCTTTGAAGCACTTTTCCTGAATACGACTAGACTAGCCAATCCATTGGAAGAAAGGACAGCAACCTCCTCTCCGAAGTGATCTTTAATTTTTGGAATTAAGGATCTTCGTGGTAATGCTTTTCCCCCATACTGTTGATATAGGTGAAATATCTCTACAGAATTCCAGATTCGTGAAATATCTTTTGACATCTCAGTAATTACACAATCTAATGCTGGATCTTCACTCTCACTTTCTCCCAGCAGACCAGTGTTTACAGCAGCAGCAACAGACCTTGGTGACATGAAGCACGTCATGCAGTCAACGTGGTACCTTCCATCTGCTGCATGCAAGTCACTTATCGCACCTTCGACACGACTTCTCACTCGATGTGCCATATCATCATTTCGTTCTGTGCAAATATCTAGAATTGACTGCTTGAACGTCTTCTGTCCAGGTCTTAGAGCAGTTCTACACAATACTGCCCTCCTCCAACGATCTGGATGTTTCTTGTCTCTTTCCACTTGACAGACCTCTCCACAAAAAATACAGTGCTCTTTAAATCGAAAGCTAGGTAGCTCAGAACGACGTTGTCTCTTTTTAGGCTTAGAAGCTGTTCCAGTAGGCAGATTTTCCCGCTTCTTTGTTCGCTGTAAATGTTGAGCGGAGGTGTACGTAGATACACAACTTCTGTGACATTTTAGTGTTAATTCAGAATTGGCTTTCAGATATTTCTCGAGTTCTATATGAACTTCATCCTGATATTCCTTGCTGTACTTTATTATTGTACTGATACGAGACGGGCCCACCTCTTTAAGCTCTCCCTCATCACAATTGAATTTCCACTCAAAGAAGCACTTGTTCTCCATTGGTAAGGAGTCTTGTACACTAAAAAAATATTTAACGACTAATCTAAATATTCAGACATCTCACATATGATTTCAACCACAAATGAGTAATTCTTTACTTCATTTGAATACAATTTTCTTCACAGTTCATCAATAAAACAAGCTTATATATATCTTACTCACGTTCAATATACATTAGGTGTTAACAAATAATTTCATTTTCTTCTTATCTCAGCAATTCTCAGCAACACACTACACGGAACTAAGTTGATACCGAATTGGACTGGCTGACGAAGAACTGAAGAACTGAAGTCTAAATATAGCTGAAAGTGAAATAATTGAATGAATTTCCAATATGATTACCTGTGGAGTGTTGTAGCATCTTAGAATGTAACTTTATTTGTGACTGTGAGTTCTTTTTTAGTCAAATTTTAGAGTTAATACTTACATATCAAACAAGGAAGCCACCCAGGACGCCATCTTGGATAAAAATGATGAGCGGGGCCTAGGTACTAGCTTAAAGCGAAAACTTGGCACTAATATGCAAAAAACATGTCAGCAATCGTTTTTCTGCTGTAGATTAGCTTATCTTTGCTTAACTTTTAGGAATCCAAGGTTTTTATTTAAGTTTGCTAAGAATTTAGGCTATTTAAAAAGCATTCACCACAGGAAGCCCAACTCCGATAAAGTAGGGTACAAAAACGCTTAATTATCTTGCGATGCCCAAGGGTGACAAAGTGTCATCAAGCAGATTCTTAAAGCCTACACCCCATAGGATAATAAAATAGCAAAAAGCGTTGTATGGACGCACCTGCACGCTTCCGTGTAAAATCAGTGTTTGGCTGCCGGACTATTAGTCTCTAAGCCCCAGGTCTTGGGGTCGAGGCTAAGCAGTATCTTACACCTGTAGTGTGAATTAATTCTCCACTCAGGTTGTCTATTTATAGAAATTCCGTATTATTATTATTATTATTATTACAAATTATACAGGTGATGCTATGGATTTAAATGAAGAAGACCTGGCATGGCCTCTTTTGAACACACGGTTAGTGCAATGATGGCTGAATAATGCGACTGCACAGTGCATGCAAGGAACATGATTTTAATAATGATTTTAATGCTGACATTTAATTACATTTGTCTCAGAAAACAAACATTTGTCTCAGAAAACACTGCTCCAAGTGCTGTTATTTAATATGCCGCCGCAAAAAGGAATGAATTATTATCACATTGCTATCATGACATGAATTTTAATCAGTAGCTGTTTTTGCCTGAAGGTCAACATTTTCCTACAATCTGAGTGAATGGGAGAGAAATGCAATGCAGCCATCGGTGCATAAGAAACAAATGAATTCAAAACTACACACAAGTATATCCAGGTACAACCTAACAAAGTCTACTTGTAACTCTGGAGATAAAGAAGTGAAGTCTGATTAATATGGTTACAGTACAAAAACAAATTTACTGGTCATCAAGTTTCAAATTAAGCAATTTAAAAAAATAAAAAAAATAAATAGATAAATAAATAAATAAATACTTATTATAGATACATAAATACATAGTATTTCATAATTTGCAAACCTAGTTGGAAACACTAAATAAAAGATCCGAACTGATATCTTCTTGTAGACACCCGAACTAATTCCTTTTATGTAACTTTAAATAACATCAGTGCCAAGCAGTTCCTGCAATATGCCCATATCGTATGTCAATATTAGTAACTGTTGTACATAATTCATGCTTGGGCTGTTCATCTGACAAGTGCCATGGAAGTTCTGTACGGTATGAAACTATAATTATAGTAATAAACATAAAAATTATGGCTAACATAAGCTCTAGCTGTTGACACTCTGAAAGCAATTTGCTTTATACAAATTAAAATACATAGATAGACAGACAGACAGACAGACCAACATAGATAGATACATGTAGATCTATAGATAGATAACTAACTTACTTAGTTACTTACTAACTAGACAGACAGACAGACAGACAGACATAGATAGATACATTTTTACAGCATTAAATAAATCCACAGTGGTTTACTCACACTAATTATGGAGGGGATTAATTCACCCCCTATTTTCACATGCCCGTAATGCCTTTTGCCTTAGGGTAGGCATTTTGCATTTAGATGGACACTTAAAATAAAACTTTTCAAAATTATCTGCAAGGTTTGTAGACTTGTTTTGAGTTTTGGTTTTGTTATTATGTAAACATTTTAATGAGATTTTATGCTGCTTTGTCATCAATGCCATTTTGTTTGTTTTGCAAAATGATAGTTGCCACTTACACAAAAGGCATTATGGGGCATGTGAAAGTAGTAAATTGTATGAAGTCTTCACTGTCTGTAATTATTTTCTTTTTTTTTCAGTGTTATTAGTGTTCGTTTGCGTGAAGGTTACTCGGTACAGGATGTTTCCATCACCAAAGGTTAAGTCTGACTGCAGTCATCCATCCTCATGTCCATTCTTATTAAACTTCCATGTCTTTTTAAGGTGGCAAACAACTTGAAGTAACTCTCACATTACCATGGAAACAGCATGTACAGATTCAGTATGTTGCTGTGGCTGTAAGTATTAAATGTTTGGATCTTTTCCACTAGTTGGTGTACTTAAGAGTTATTTCTTTTTTGCTTCAGGCATGGCCACTGACCAGATCAAAGTAAGTACTTGTGACATTTCTATATTCCCAAGATGTCTTGTTTAGGTCACAGTTATAGAATATAAGTTAGAAGTACTAGTGAAAATATGAATGAAAGATGCAGTGCTAAGAGAGAAATCCCACTAAGGAAACTTTCTGAGTGGTGACCCACGGTCTATACTGTCTGCAAAGATTGTACAGTTGTACAGTTGTACAGTTGTACGGTTGTACAATATGTTTCTTGGCAAAGTTCTGACTGGTTGGTTGACTGTTTGTTTTTCAGTCGTATTACCCACATTGAGGTAACCATAACAGCACCATATGAGTTTCTACATGATGTGTCATACTTGAGTAAAGAACCCATCACCAGTTCCTACAGGTATGAGAAATGGGAGCAGTATTTCCCACTTTTATAGAATAGTATTGGATATTATTATCCAACTCATCATAGACGAGTAAAAATATCGCGTGAGTAGGACTGGAGCGAGTAAAAATATCCAGCGATATTTTTGCTCCTCTGTACTGGTTTGACAGGTTTGAGCATGAAAGCGTAAAAGCGTGAAAGTTATGATTTTTCTCGAATATTATCGAAGTTGGTAACGAATTTAGATGACACTCTTTAGATGAAAATTCGACCATAGATGACAGAACGTGACTAAACTGTCAGAAAACTTGTTTAACCAGTTTGTGCATATCGTCCTGCTGGTCGGTCATGTTTAGTAATGCGACGTCAACGCGACAATAAAAAGGTTTCGGAAAATGCTCCCTTTGGGCTAAAACCAAGATAATAGGTAACTTATTAGACAGTATTTGTGCATAGTATGGCTGGATATATATTTTGTCAACTTGTATTTTGGCGAGCCTTTGCGTGACTTGTAAAATATCCAGCCATACTCCACACAAAACTGTCTAATAAGATATATAGAATCATCATTCTTTATTAATTGCCATTTGGAAATGGAAGACTTTGGAAGTAATATTTCCCATTTTTATAGAATGATTTTAGGGTAAATCATTGTGTATTGCTATATGGAAGTGAAAGACTGCAAGCAATATTTCCCACTTTTATAAAATGATATAGGATAAGAATCATCATTGTGGATTGCCATATCTATGATTCTTCTTATAGGGCAATGGTAGTGAAGAAATTTCGTCAAACAATGAAGAAGTAAGTACCAGGATAAGAAATGAGCTACTAGATTGACTGGTTGGACAACTGGCTTGATGATGGGCTTGTTGGACAGTTTTCTAACCATTTCACTGTGTTTGTCAACCATTTAGCCAGTTGGTTGGTTGGTTACTGGTAGGATGTCTGATCACCTGACTGGTTGGATGACTGGTTAACTTATGGGACTTACATATACAGGTATAGCTGGCTGGCTGGTTGGGTTGCTGGCTGTTTGATGACTGTATGGCTGACTGTTTCGCTTCCACTTGGCTTGCTGGTTAGGACTGGTTGATTGGGTCTCTGGTTGAAATAAGGACTAAATGACTGACTGACTGACTGACTGACTGACTGACTGACTGACTGACTGACTGACTGACTGATTGACTGACTGACTGACTGATTGATTGACTGGCTGACTGACTGACTGACTGATTCACTGACTGACTGACTGACTGACTGACAGATTAATTGATTGATTGATTTTAGTATAATTGTTCTTTTCTTTATAGCATTGAAAGTACAGATGAGCTTCTCACCCATCTCCAATCCTTCTCATCAAATTCTAGTTACTACACCATACCAGACAGTGCTAAGAATGGTGTGCCTTTGTTTTATTTACCACCAAACTCTAGCAATCCAGTAAGATATCATTTAAATACTATATACTAGACAGCAATTTGATTTGCTATTGGTTGTGTGTATTAATTGCTTGTTTCATTTGTAGGTTTTATCATTACAACATGAAAGGTAACAATACTAAGTTTTTTTTGACATTTGATAACCATTACATCACTGTATGAATTCAAAATAAAATATTTTCACAGAAAAATTTCCAAGTCCCAGGAATCTCAATTTGCTGTATTCTGGAAGCCCGTACTCAGCTTGGATACAACTGTTTGGTAAGAGTGATTGCCTAATACTGTTACGCGCGCCATGATTGGTCGAGAACTGTTACGCGCACCCTGATTGGTGCTATCACAGTGCACACATAGATGACGTCATTGAATCTTGTGTGTGCTCTGGTTGAAAAGTTTCGATGAGTATTGTATAAAACAACTTCTCGTGGTGTACGTTTCTGTTGTCACAACATTTGGACATCTGTGCATTTTTTAGAGTACAGACGCACGGAAAAATGGAATCTATTTGTTATATTATTTCACAGGGCTGGTCAAATAATGCACAACACCATAACATGCTTTTGCAACCAAACTTACTAAACTGTTGTTATTTTGTTGTGTCCTACAGGCAACGCTGGATGCATTGCCATCGTATAGGACTTATTCTGGAACATGACATGTGAGTATAAAAGTACAAAATGTTCGTCAAGACTGTTTTGAACGCTTACGTTAATGGATGACCCTCCCTACTGCAAATTCACCCTGAACAATCAAGATATACACCAATTTTATGATTACAAATCAAGAGCACAGTATATATAGCTGCCGACAAAGGTCGTTTTTAGTCTGCATTAGAAGAAGATGTGGAACGTTTAGTACATGTTTTATAAATGTCTGATGATTTTTTTTAAATAAAAACTAATTAATGGTTCTTAAATGGCAAATAAAAAAAAAAACTATTGAAAAACTCAAGATCACAATACTATATTCAATGTTCAGTAAAACGAATAAATTACATATGAAATATCAGCAGAAGACAGAACAGGGGTCTCTAGGAAGGACACCACTTCGCTTCAAACACCGTAGAGCATAGAGATACCCACTTGCTTTGCTGCAAATAGTTTGAACGTGCAAGTCCCATTTGAGATTAGATTGGATTGATATTCCTAGGAGTTTGGTTGATTGAACACAGTCCAGCGGGACGTTGTCGATTGTTAAAGGCTGTAAGATAGGTGGAGATTTAGCGAAACAGATGTTAAATTCTTTGGTCTTCTTGCATTGATTCGCATATTATTGTTAACAATCCATTGATTAATAGAGTCCAGACGCGTCTGAAGATCGGATGATGATGCACAGTGTGACACCCCTCCGGCAACTTGTCTGGCAATTTTTACTAGTTTTTCCTGAAGAGCGCCTGTCTGACGCCAGTTTGTCGCTCCAGTGATACTCAGTCTTCCCAAGCCTTCCTCGGTAAAAACATTGCTTTGTTGCTATGTGTGCAACATATCACCACGGCACTCAGCAGCCATACTGTTTTTAACATTGCGAGACAAGTTGCTCAGTGTAACTGTATTGTGAAACACAGCTTTTACTTACTTTCTTTTATCAACAGTCCATTGCCAAAAAACCTGCATCTTCCTGTTGGCAACGATCGCTTTCATTCCATTCAATGTCGCATGGCTTTAAGCTCGCTGAACTCTCTCTTGTGTACCATGAGTTCCTTTGTTCTTTTGGAAAATCATTCTTACATCAAGTTTATTGAGGGGTGAGTTTTTGGTGTCTTCGTAAGCTTCTTCATCACAAATTTTATTTTAATAGCCCTCTTTCGATATTCTTACAAGTTGAATGATCACGCACAAGGCGATTCAAGATGAGGCTCCGGGGAAACAATGGAGTAACCTAATAGCGATGTTTCATAAGTCAGTTTTCTTTACGCTACTTTGACGCTTTGACGCTGCAGGCTTTTCGCGTTTATTTGAATAACAAAGACGGCTAATAGATCGTTGTGTAGAGATAAAAGAAACACGAGTCCATTGTTTCAAATGAGAACTATACATTCTTTATCCAGTCGCTAGAGTGCATGCACTTATTCCGTGAAACAAACACAACCCAGTAGTACCCAGTACCCGGTAGTCTGGGGAGTCCGGGTAGTCCGGGTAGTCTGGGTAGTCTGGGTAGTCCCGGTAGTCTGGGTAGTCTGGGTAGTCTGGATAGTCTGGGTAGTCTGGGTAGTCCCGGTAGTCTGGGTAGTCTGGGTAGTCCCGGTAGTCTGGGTAGTCCCGGTAGTCTGGGTAGTCCCGGTAGTCTGGGTAGTCTGGGTAGTCCCGGTAGTCCCGGTAGTCTGGGTAGTCTGGGTAGTCTTGGTAGACTGGGTAGTCCCGGTAGTCTGGGTAGTCCCGGTAGTCCCGGTAGTCTGGGTAGTCTGGGTAGTCTTGGTAGACTGGGTAGTCCCGGTAGTCTGGGTAGTCTTGGTAGTCTTGGTAGTCTGGGTAGTCTGGGTAGTTCCGGTAGTCTGGGTAGTCTGGGTAGTCTGGGTAGTCTTGGTAGTTTGGGTAGTCTGGGTAGTCTGGGTAGTCTGGGTAGTCTGGGTAGTCTGGGTAGTTCCGGTAGTCTGGGTAGTCTGGGTAGTCTTGGTAGACTGGGTAGTCCCGGTAGTCTGGGTAGTCCCGGTAGTCTGGGTAGTCTGGGTAGTCTGGGTACTCTGGGTAGTCTGGGTAGTCTTGGTAGTCTAGGTAGTCTGGGTAGTCCCGGTAGTCTGGTAGTCTGGGTAGTCTTGGTAGTCTAGGTAGTCTGGGTAGTCCCGGTAGTCTTGGTAGTCTCGGTAGTCTGGGTAGTCTTGGTAGACTGGGTAGTCCCGGTAGTCTGGGTAGTCTGGGTAGTCTTGGTAGTCTAGGTAGTCTGGGTAGTCCCGGTAGTCCCGGTAGTCTTGGTAGTCTCGGTAGTCTGGGTAGTCTTGGTAGACTGGGTAGTCCCAGTAGTCTGGGTAGTCTGGGTAGTCTGGGTAGTCTGGGTAGTCTGGGTAGTCTGGGTAGTCTCGGTAGTCTGGGTAGTCTGGGTAGTCCCGGTAGTCTGGGTAGTCTGGGTAGTCTGGGTAGTCCCGGTAGTCTCGGTAGTCTGGGTAGTCTGGGTAGTCCCGGTTGTCTGGGTAGTCCCAGTCTGGGTAGTCCCGGTAGTCCCTGTAGTCTGGGTATTCTGGGTAGTCTGGGTAGACTGGGTAGTCCCGGTAGTCTGGGTAGTCCCGGTAGTCCCGGTAGTCTGGGTAGTCCCGGTAGTCCCGGTAGTCTGGATAGTCTGGGTAGTTTTGGTAGACTGGGTAGTCCCGGTAGTCTGGGTATTCTCGGTAGTCTGGGTAGTCTCGGTAGTCTGTGTAGTCTCGCTAGTCTCGGTAGTCTTGGTAGTCTGGGTAGTCCCGGTAGTCTTGGTAGTCTCGGTAGTCTCGGTAGTCTGGGTAGTCCCGGTAGTCTGGGTAGTCTGGGTAGTCTGGGTAGTTCCGGTAGTCAGGGTAGTCTGGGTAGTCTGGGTAGTCCCGGTAGTCTGGGTAGTCTGGGTAGTCTGGGTAGTCTCGGTAGTCTCGGTAGTCTGTGTAGTCTCGCTAGTCTCGGTAGTCTTGGTAGTCTGGGTAGTCCCGGTAGTCTTGGTAGTCTCGGTAGTCTCGGTAGTCTGGGTAGTCCCGGTAGTCTGGGTAGTCTGGGTAGTCTGGGTAGTCTTGGTAGACTGGGTAGTCCCGGTAGTCTGGGTAGTCTTGGTAGTCTTGGTAGTCTGGGTAGTCTGGGTAGTTCCGGTAGTCTGGGTAGTCTGGGTAGTCTGGGTAGTCTTGGTAGTTTGGGTAGTCTGGGTAGTCTGGGTAGTCTGGGTAGTCTGGGTAGTTCCGGTAGTCTGGGTAGTCTGGGTAGTCTTGGTAGACTGGGTAGTCCCGGTAGTCTGGGTAGTCCCGGTAGTCTGGGTAGTCTGGGTAGTCTGGGTAGTCTGGGTAGTCTGGGTAGTCTTGGTAGTCTAGGTAGTCTGGGTAGTCCCGGTAGTCTGGGTAGTCTGGGTAGTCTTGGTAGTCTAGGTAGTCTGGGTAGTCCCGGTAGTCTTGGTAGTCTCGGTAGTCTGGGTAGTCTTGGTAGACTGGGTAGTCCCGGTAGTCTGGGTAGTCCCGGTAGTCTGGGTAGTCTGGGTAGTCTGGGTAGTCTGGGTAGTCTGGGTAGTCTTGGTAGTCTAGGTAGTCTGGGTAGTCCCGGTAGTCTGGGTAGTCTGGGTAGTCTTGGTAGTCTAGGTAGTCTGGGTAGTCCCGGTAGTCTGGGTAGTCTGGGTAGTCTTGGTAGTCTAGGTAGTCTGGGTAGTCCCGGTAGTCTTGGTAGTCTCGGTAGTCTGGGTAGTCTTGGTAGACTGGGTAGTCCCGGTAGTCTGGGTAGTCCCGGTAGTCTGGGTAGTCTGGGTAGTCTGGGTAGTCTGGGTAGTCTGGGTAGTCTTGGTAGTCTAGGTAGTCTGGGTAGTCCCGGTAGTCTGGGTAGTCTGGGTAGTCTTGGTAGTCTAGGTAGTCTGGGTAGTCCCGGTAGTCTTGGTAGTCTCGGTAGTCTGGGTAGTCTTGGTAGACTGGGTAGTCCCGGTAGTCTGGGTAGTCTGGGTAGTCTTGGTAGTCTAGGTAGTCTGGGTAGTCCCGGTAGTCCCGGTAGTCTTGGTAGTCTCGGTAGTCTGGGTAGTCTTGGTAGACTGGGTAGTCCCAGTAGTCTGGGTAGTCTGGGTAGTCTGGGTAGTCTGGGTAGTCTGGGTAGTCTGGGTAGTCTGGGTAGTCCCGGTAGTCTGGGTAGTCCCGGTAGTCTGGGTAGTCTGGGTAGTCTGGGTAGTCTGGGTAGTCTGGGTAGTCTTGGTAGTCTAGGTAGTCTGGGTAGTCCCGGTAGTCTGGGTAGTCTGGGTAGTCTTGGTAGTCTAGGTAGTCTGGGTAGTCCCGGTAGTCTTGGTAGTCTCGGTAGTCTGGGTAGTCTTGGTAGACTGGGTAGTCCCGGTAGTCTGGGTAGTCTGGGTAGTCTTGGTAGTCTAGGTAGTCTGGGTAGTCCCGGTAGTCCCGGTAGTCTTGGTAGTCTCGGTAGTCTGGGTAGTCTTGGTAGACTGGGTAGTCCCAGTAGTCTGGGTAGTCTGGGTAGTCTGGGTAGTCTGGGTAGTCTGGGTAGTCTGGGTAGTCTCGGTAGTCTGGGTAGTCTGGGTAGTCCCGGTAGTCTGGGTAGTCTGGGTAGTCTGGGTAGTCCCGGTAGTCTCGGTAGTCTGGGTAGTCTGGGTAGTCTTGGTAGTCTAGGTAGTCTGGGTAGTCCCGGTAGTCTTGGTAGTCTCGGTAGTCTGGGTAGTCTTGGTAGACTGGGTAGTCCCGGTAGTCTGGGTAGTCTGGATAGTCTTGGTAGTCTAGGTAGTCTGGGTAGTCCCGGTAGTCCCGGTAGTCTTGGTAGTCTCGGTAGTCTGGGTAGTCTTGGTAGACTGGGTAGTCCCAGTAGTCTGGGTAGTCTGGGTAGTCTGGGTAGTCTGGGTAGTCTGGGTAGTCTCGGTAGTCTGGGTAGTCTGGGTAGTCCCGGTAGTCTGGGTAGTCTGGGTAGTCTGGGTAGTCCCGGTAGTCTCGGTAGTCTGGGTAGTCTGGGTAGTCCCGGTTGTCTGGGTAGTCCCAGTCTGGGTAGTCCCGGTAGTCCCTGTAGTCTGGGTATTCTGGGTAGTCTGGGTAGACTGGGTAGTCCCGGTAGTCTGGGTAGTCCCGGTAGTCCCGGTAGTCTGGGTAGTCCCGGTAGTCCCGGTAGTCTGGATAGTCTGGGTAGTTTTGGTAGACTGGGTAGTCCCGGTAGTCTGGGTATTCTCGGTAGTCTGGGTAGTCTCGGTAGTCTGTGTAGTCTCGCTAGTCTCGGTAGTCTTGGTAGTCTGGGTAGTCCCGGTAGTCTTGGTAGTCTCGGTAGTCTCGGTAGTCTGGGTAGTCCCGGTAGTCTGGGTAGTCTGGGTAGTCTGGGTAGTTCCGGTAGTCAGGGTAGTCTGGGTAGTCTGGGTAGTCCCGGTAGTCTGGGTAGTCTGGGTAGTCTGGGTAGTCTCGGTAGTCTCGGTAGTCTGTGTAGTCTCGCTAGTCTCGGTAGTCTTGGTAGTCTGGGTAGTCCCGGTAGTCTTGGTAGTCTCGGTAGTCTCGGTAGTCTGGGTAGTCCCGGTAGTCTGGGTAGTCTGGGTAGTCTGGGTAGTCTTGGTAGACTGGGTAGTCCCGGTAGTCTGGGTAGTCTTGGTAGTCTTGGTAGTCTGGGTAGTCTGGGTAGTTCCGGTAGTCTGGGTAGTCTGGGTAGTCTGGGTAGTCTTGGTAGTTTGGGTAGTCTGGGTAGTCTGGGTAGTCTGGGTAGTCTGGGTAGTTCCGGTAGTCTGGGTAGTCTGGGTAGTCTTGGTAGACTGGGTAGTCCCGGTAGTCTGGGTAGTCCCGGTAGTCTGGGTAGTCTGGGTAGTCTGGGTAGTCTGGGTAGTCTGGGTAGTCTTGGTAGTCTAGGTAGTCTGGGTAGTCCCGGTAGTCTGGGTAGTCTGGGTAGTCTTGGTAGTCTAGGTAGTCTGGGTAGTCCCGGTAGTCTTGGTAGTCTCGGTAGTCTGGGTAGTCTTGGTAGACTGGGTAGTCCCGGTAGTCTGGGTAGTCCGGTAGTCTGGGTAGTCTGGGTAGTCTGGGTAGTCTGGGTAGTCTGGGTAGTCTTGGTAGTCTAGGTAGTCTGGGTAGTCCCGGTAGTCTGGGTAGTCTGGGTAGTCTTGGTAGTCTAGGTAGTCTGGGTAGTCCCGGTAGTCTGGGTAGTCTGGGTAGTCTTGGTAGTCTAGGTAGTCTGGGTAGTCCCGGTAGTCTTGGTAGTCTCGGTAGTCTGGGTAGTCTTGGTAGACTGGGTAGTCCCGGTAGTCTGGGTAGTCCCGGTAGTCTGGGTAGTCTGGGTAGTCTGGGTAGTCTGGGTAGTCTGGGTAGTCTTGGTAGTCTAGGTAGTCTGGGTAGTCCCGGTAGTCTGGGTAGTCTGGGTAGTCTTGGTAGTCTAGGTAGTCTGGGTAGTCCCGGTAGTCTTGGTAGTCTCGGTAGTCTGGGTAGTCTTGGTAGACTGGGTAGTCCCGGTAGTCTGGGTAGTCTGGGTAGTCTTGGTAGTCTAGGTAGTCTGGGTAGTCCCGGTAGTCCCGGTAGTCTTGGTAGTCTCGGTAGTCTGGGTAGTCTTGGTAGACTGGGTAGTCCCAGTAGTCTGGGTAGTCTGGGTAGTCTGGGTAGTCTGGGTAGTCTGGGTAGTCTGGGTAGTCTGGGTAGTCTGGGTAGTCTGGGTAGTCTGGGTAGTCTCGGTAGTCTGGGTAGTCTGGGTAGTCCCGGTAGTCTGGGTAGTCTGGGTAGTCTGGGTAGTCCCGGTAGTCTCGGTAGTCTGGGTAGTCTGGGTAGTCCCGGTTGTCTGGGTAGTCCCAGTCTGGGTAGTCCCGGTAGTCCCTGTAGTCTGGGTATTCTGGGTAGTCTGGGTAGACTGGGTAGTCCCGGTAGTCTGGGTAGTCCCGGTAGTCCCGGTAGTCTGGGTAGTCCCGGTAGTCCCGGTAGTCTGGATAGTCTGGGTAGTTTTGGTAGACTGGGTAGTCCCGGTAGTCTGGGTATTCTCGGTAGTCTGGGTAGTCTGGGTAGTCTCGGTAGTCTGTGTAGTCTCGCTAGTCTCGGTAGTCTTGGTAGTCTGGGTAGTCCCGGTAGTCTTGGTAGTCTCGGTAGTCTCGGTAGTCTGGGTAGTCCCGGTAGTCTGGGTAGTCTGGGTAGTCTGGGTAGTTCCGGTAGTCAGGGTAGTCTGGGTAGTCTGGGTAGTCCCGGTAGTCTGGGTAGTCTGGGTAGTCTGGGTAGTCTCGGTAGTCTCGGTAGTCTGTGTAGTCTCGCTAGTCTCGGTAGTCTTGGTAGTCTGGGTAGTCCCGGTAGTCTTGGTAGTCTCGGTAGTCTCGGTAGTCTGGGTAGTCCCGGTAGTCTGGGTAGTCTGGGTAGTCTGGGTAGTTCCGGTAGTCTGGGTAGTCTCGGTAGTCTGGGTAGTCCCGGTAGTCTGGGTAGTCTGGGTAGTCCCGGTAGTCTGGGTAGTCCCGGTAGTCTGGGTAGTCTGGGTAGTCCCGGTAGTCTGGGTAGTCTGGGTAGTTCCGGTAGTTCCTTTAGTCTGGGTAGTCCCGGTAGTCTGGGTAGTCTGGGTAGTCCTGGTAGGCTGGGTAGTCCCGGTAGTCTGGGTAGTCTTGGTAGACTGGGTAGTCCCGGTAGTCTGGGTAGTCCCGGTAGTCTGGGTAGTCTGAGTAGTCTGGGTAGTCCCGGTAGTCCCGGTAGTCCCGGTAGTCCCGGTAGTCTGGGTAGTCTGGGTAGTCTGGGTAGTCTGGGTAGTTCCGGTAGTCTGGGTAGTCTTCGTAGACTGGGTAGTCCCGGTAGTCTGGGTAGTCCCGGTAGTCTGGGTAGTCTGTTTAGTCTGGGTAGTCCCGGTAGTCTGTGTAGTCCCGGTAGTCTGGGTAGTCTGGGTAGTCTGGGTAGTCCCGGTAGGCTGGGTAGTCCCGGTAGTCTGGGTAGTCTGGGTAGTCTGGGTAGTCCCGGTAGTCCCGGTAGTCTGGGTAGTCTGGGTAGTCTGGGTAGTCTGGGTAGTCCCTGTAGTCTGGGTAGTCTGGGTAGTCCCGGTATTCTCGGTAGTCTCGGTAGTCTGGGTAGTCTGGGTAGTCTGGGTAGTCTGGGTAGTCTGGGTAATCTGGGTAGTCCCGGTAGTCCCGGTAGTCTGGGTAGTCTGGGTAGTCCCGGTAGTCCCTGTAGTCTGGGTAGTCTTGGTAGACTGGGTAGTCCCGGTAGTCTGGGTAGTCTGGGTAGTCCCGGTAGTCTCGGTAGTCTCGGTAGTCTGGGTAGTCTGGGTAGTCTGGGTAGTCTGGGTAGTCCCGGTAGGCTGGGTAGTCCCGGTAGTCTGGGTAGTCTGGGTAGTCTGGGTAGTCCCGGTAGTCCCGGTAGTCTGGGTAGTCTGGGTAGTCTGGGTAGTCCCGGTAGTCTGGATAGTCTGGGTAGTCTTGGTAGACTGGGTAGTCCCGGTAGTCTGGGTAGTCTTGGTAGTCTGGGTAGTCTTGGTAGTCTTGGTAGTCTTGGTAGTCCCGGTAGTCTGGGTAGTCCCGGTAGTCTGGGTAGTCCCGGTAGTATGGGTAGTCCCGGTAGTCTGGGTAGTCTCGGTAGTCTCGGTAGTCTGGGTAGTCTGGGTAGTCTTGGTAGTCCCGGTAGTTCCGGTAGTCTGGGTAATCTGGGTAGTCTTGGTAGACTGGGTAGTCCCGGTAGTCTGGGTAGTCCCGGTAGTCTGGGTAGTCTTGGTAGTCTGGGTAGTCTTGGTAGTCTCGGTAGTCCCGGTAGTCTGGGTAGTCCCGGTAGTCTGGGTAGTCCCGGTAGTCTGGGTAGTCCCGGTAGTCTTGGTAGTCTCGATAGTCTGGGTAGTCTGGCTAGTCTCGGTAGTCTGGGTAGTCTGAGTAGTCTTGGTAGTCCGGGTAGTCTGGGTAGTCCGGGTAGTCTGGGTAGTCCCGGTATATATATATATCAAAAACAATAAAATACAAACGAAAACTAATTGAATATGGCTAACTACAATTGTGTTCCATTGTTTAATTATTGTTTTTTTTGTACTATATAGTTACTACTATTCTGTACTTTTAAAATGGTGCTAGAGTGCAGTCAGAAAACCCGTGAAGTACGCGTAGCTAATTAGCCGTACTTACTGCTATTCACATAAAGTGCTAATATATTGGACATGAAAAAATTATATATCGTAAAAATGCCGAAGATAAACTTTATTGTTACCCACAATAAATATATATGTAGTCACCATGAAATGTCTTGGGTTTTGGGTTCTCTGTGAACATGAGAGGCGTGCATATTTTTTATAATATTTCATATTTCGTTCATGCACAACACTCTGGCTTAAAATGGGTTATATAACCCTTTTCAAACTTATTATTTAATTATCGTCCCATTGATAGCCCTTGTCTATATACCGAAGTTAAAACTATCAAATTGATTGCCTGAAAGAAAGGTGAGCTGCAAAGGGAGGCCCTGGAAAGCACTCAAAAAATGTGCGATGCAGCTCTAGCCACAATGTCAAAAATGGAAGGACTGCTGGCAAAGCTCCAGAAAAAAGTGTAAAAATTGCTTAGACACGGAGGAGACACGAATTTTTGGGGCATTTTGAGTTGAACTATAGTTCTTTCTCTGTTCTTTTCTTGTACATTTTATAGTGTTTCACAATAGTGTGATTTTCATCGGACTGTGAAATAGTTGCAATCTTAATACATGCATGTCGGAACTTAATTCTAATTGTAATAGCAATAAAGGATACTTCTCATTTGAAACAATGGACTGGTGTTTCTTATCTCTACACAACGATTTATTAGCTGTCTTTGTTATTCAAATCAACGCGAAAAGCCTGCAGCGTCAAAGCGTCAAAGTAGCGTAAAAAGAACTGACTTATGAAACATCTCTAATATGTTCTTTTATTTATGTGGAGCCTGGCCTTGAACTGCTTTGTGTGTGATCACTCAACCAGAATATCAAAAGTGAACTATTGACGTACATTAGTTTACAGCAGATTTTGTACGACTACAGCACGGAATGATCGCGGCACGCCTCGATGCATTTAACACATGCGTTCTGATATTTTCAGATATTTATACATAAATAGTTTTTATAGATCTCTTGTAAATTTTCTTAGTTTTTTCAATGAAGTTTGTAGTCTTTCAAAAAAAAAAAAAAAAAAAGATTGGCTGAGAGGCCACCAAAATCTATGCTCTATTTCACCGGTAAAGTTGAAGTTGAAGTTGAAGTTGTTTTATTTGCACTTACAAAAAAATATATATATATATATCTGATCATACAGGTGAATTGAGGGGAAAAATAATACAAATATATACTATAGATAAGTATATATACAAAACATATATAGCTATATACAAGATTAGATATACATATATATGATTTGAAATATATAAATATATATATATATATATAGAAAGAGAAGAAAAATAGGGAAAAAACGGTATTACATTGAACAAGTAAGCAGGCGATAGTGCTGGTGAACTGGAGTAACTTAAGTTTTCGGGCCAGTTCACCATCAGTTGGCTTAAATAGGGGAGTGGACGGGAAACCAGCACAAGTTGATCTGCAATTAAGTTGAAAATAAAGGATGTTGCAGGCTAATTCAAAATGCTGAAAAGTTAGCTAAACAAGTAAAAAGAGAATGACAAAATTTAATCGTAAGAAAGAAAACAGATTTCCTTGATATTTTTCTTGAACGAGTTTCTAGAGAGGACTTTCACAGACTCATCACTAGAGTTCCAGATTTTAGCCCCATTGAATTTTAAGGAG